>JAASGK010000196.1:0-34901 GCA_023334195.1 Globisporangium emineosum
AAGGCGGGCTACGACGTGTACCTGGTCGATGAGTTCCGCACCAGCTGCAGGTGCAGCGCGTGCGAAGAGGGCGAGTGTGAGACGTTCCGGGTCTGCAAGAACCCTAGACCGTACAGGAGCGGCAGCATCTTGCGTCACGGGTTGATCAGGTGCAACACCTGTTCCAGGCTGTGGAACCGAGATACGAACGCATATGGAAGGTGGCGAAGAGCGCGATCGGAGGAGAGGGTTGCCTCGAGTACCTTCAAAGGGTCAGAGGCTCGATCAGTGGTGGTACGTCGGTAGGGAAACAAGTTCCCGGATGTCTTTCGACGCTTCCACGTAACACGATTGACGTAAAGCGCGTTAAAAAATATTAAAGTGGCAAAAATTCGGATGAAATGCACGCGCGTGAACCTTGCGAGAGAGCCTTGAATGTTGCTGTGCAACGCTCCAGGCATCGCAACGCCTGTGAGGCGCCTCTACTCATATGAAGTTCTCATGACAGGTGATGATGTCCTCGTATGCGCCACCACCAAGCGTGGCGCGTCACAAGTCCATCACTGCGAAAGTTCGGTCGCGTTTTGATTTATGGAAAGAAACTCGCGCGTTCTTTTTCGGAGCTGCTGCTCTGAACGTCTCGACAGATATTTGGCGAACACGCTTGTTGTGTGCAGCTCGCCACAATAGTTCAGAGCGAGCGATGGAGAAGAAGCAGTAGAAGCTCCACGAAGAAGACGACGACGGTGCTGCTCAGATTCATAGAGACAAGGCAGATACGCTCACTCGATTTCTTAACGCACACGCAACGCGTACACACAGCACACAGTAGCATCAGCTTCAGGATGATGTACAAGCACAGAGCTGCTGCTGTCACATTTTCCACGATCTGGTGGCGGTGCTGCTGGCTCGCCCAGCTCCCACTTGCCGTGCACGTCCACGCGGTGGTCGACGTCGTCGCGCAGCTGCACCACCTCCAGCAACACCAAACGGCGTCAGCAACAGCAACAGGCGAGAAGATTGTGCTCCAGAACCTCCCGGGGGCGCTCTCAAAGCGACTCTCGGAGAAGCAGCTGCGCTGGCAGGACCTCTCGGCGCTCCAGCAGCGCGCGCTGCTCTGGGACACCGGTCTCGTGCTCACTTTGGAGGGCCGACTCGTGCAGGTGTTTGTGCCGTGTGGGAAGACCATGAGCCAGATTTTCCTACCCAGCGAGGCATTCAAGTCGTCGTTGCAGAAGAAGAAAATGTGTGCGGTCGAGAGCTGTTCAACCCATCCAAGCGTGCGCTTTGCGAGCGCCAACTGCTCGGTCACGGCTGTACAGCACATCGCACAGTGTGCGATCGAAGAAGAGGACGACGTCGTTGCCGCCGCAGCAGCGGTGGCGAATAGCTCGCTCTGGTCGGAAGACGGCGATATCGAGAGCGTGCCGGACATTCGCGTATATCGGTATCAAGTGTGGACGGCGACGAGCAGCATTGCGATCTCCAACACTAGCAACAGCAGCAGCAGCAGCAATGGAGCCATTTTGATGTCTGTGAAGAATGAGTCCACGCCAATTCTATTCACGATCAATCAGCAGGCGGCGGACCCGGGCGGTAGGTGCTCTACCGATGAACCATTCTTCATCGCACCATGTATTCAACGAGTCGCTGCGAACCGAAACGTGTGGTGTGCCCCCGCGCGTGGTGGGTACCTGGATTTCTGGTTGGACGTAGAGATCAATGCTACTACAGCAGGCGATACAACGACGACGAATTCGTCATCACCATCGGGGATGTCCACGGCCAGTATCGTTTTGATCGTGCTGTTGGCTCTTGTCGTGGGGGTGCTGGGTGGTTTTGGCGCCGCTCGGCTTTATAGAAAAACACAGCAGCAGTTGCAGCGAGGCAAAGGGTTGACGGTGACGACCATGCGAGCGTCAGGTAGTGAGCACGAATCCCCTGACGAGATCCCGACGTTGTCGGGCGCTGAATACCGCCAATCGATCCTGCCGCTCCTCAGCAACCCGTCGCAGCTGTTTGGGAATACTACGAGAGAAGAAGCTGCGATGATGATGATCCTGACGACAACCAACAGCAGCAATGCGCTGGGAAACAGCACACACAGCAGCGTCCTCCAGGGCAGCGACATTGCGGCGCTGAACGAGTCGATCTGCCGCCGCTCGATCGAGATGTCGACTTTCTGCGCCGACCGCGTGCTCATGGGCAAGCGCATCCAGTATGCAGAGATCACTTTCGAGAAGATGCTCGCTCGCGGGGCCAACGGAGAAGTGTGGAAAGGCGAGTTTGCCGGCCAGGTGGTCGCGATCAAGCAGCTTTTGCAGGAGAAACGGCACGACAAGAACGCAATCGAGCAGTTTGCCAAGGAAATCCGTCTGGCGTCGAGCTTGGAGCACCCGAACATTGTCAAGTTTGTCGGCTTTTCCTGGAAACGGCTCTCGGATATGTGCACAGTCTCGGAGTTTATGGGCAAGGGCGATCTCTCGGACCTGATCAACTCGACGCTCAGCGGCAGGATGACGTGGAACCAAGAGAAGCTCTCGATCGCGATCGACATCGCAAACGCGCTCGTGTACCTGCACTCGCTCACGCCGCTGATCATCCACCGCGACCTGAAATCGCTCAACGTGCTGCTGAACGACAGTCTGGAGGCGAAGCTGAGCGACTTTGGGCTCAGCCGCACGCGCTCGTTCGAGGAGACGATGACGTGCGGCATTGGCACGCTGCTCTGGACCGCACCGGAGATCCTTCGCGGCGAGGCGTACACCGAGAAAGCGGATATTTTCTCGTATGGGATTGTGCTCTCGGAGCTTGATACGTGTCTGCCCCCATACGCACTGAATGATGAGGTGAGCAAGCAGCAGCTCACAAGCATGCAGCTGATCAACTTGGTCGCGAAAGGACGCATCAAGCCAAAGTTCCGAGGCGATTGCCCTGTGGCGCTCGAGCGCTTGGCGGCGTCCTGCGTCGCAGAGGACCCCGCGAATCGCCCGAATGCGATGCAGATCGTGCTCGCGCTCACGTCAAAAGTTATCTCTTCGCACGTGTCCAAGAGCTGAACGGCCGCGGGTGAGTGCAGTGCAGTTATATTGAACTTCAGTTGCTGCAAGCTCACAAAGTGACGGACTTCACGATCTTCCTACTTCGACGGGAGCGACAAAGACGAAGAAAGCATCATAGAGCGATTCAAAGAACGCCGCTCGGTTCAGCCAGGACTTGAGCAGCTTCGGGAAAGTCGCACATGGTGCTGAACTTTCAGCTCAGAAGAAGATCGGCTCATCCCGTCTCAGGCGAGCGAGCGACGAGCTGCAATTGCACCTTCAACCAGAAAAAATCTGGACATCACCCGAAGGTGGAGAATGGAGAGAGCTATTATCCTGTGTTGGGCCTCAATGACAAGGAGGTCGCATCGAGCTAATACCACCGAATACAACAACATCGTTATCAATGTACTGTAGTACCTAGGCACACCTAATACATATTTGCTTGAGTCAGTTGAAACCCCAGCGAGCGCTTCTGCTGGAGCAGTGCTGCCTAGCATTATAGCAACGCGCCAACCGAGCCGTTGGGTGAGTGGTGTGGTGGTGGCGTGCGAGGCAAATGCACTCGGCGAGATCGTGTCTGCACCTTCCCGGTGCAAACTTTTCATCATCGACTGGCACTGAGCAAGCTACTGTGCTGTTGTGAGTATAATATGACACACTCAGGAGTGTACAGGTGTCTATCCTCTGGAGCCTGCAACTTGGCAAATTGCGTGTTGCGCTGGACATTTCACACAATCGTCAAGGGATTGAACCCATCACCAGCGTAACAAGCGCATTATTGAAGCTGATCTTTTTGTGTGACATATCAGAAGATGAGATTAATGCTTTTAAGGAACAATTCCCTAGTTAAGGTTTCGACAGTCCCTAATTGCCTAATCAAAGCCAATTGTATCCCTCAAACAATAGACAATATAGACAATATGCACCTGAAAAAGCACTCGTCCTGTCGCCGTGTTTTCCGTTCAGAACTGGCCAACGAACAGTTGCACTTTGGATAGCAGCTGGGTCGGACAGTGGGACAGGGTTCCAATTTCCTTGGATAATGCAAATCAATTGATTTCGCTATTTACAAAGGTTAATTTAGTATGATACAAAATACAAATTTCTATATTAAACTCTTTTCAACCAGTTATTACCAGATGTAAACGAGTACAACAACATAAAAGTTATAATAATATTGCATTATGTTTGCCACATGCCATTCTTTTTCTTCTTTCCTACCTCTGTCCATACAAATTGAAAGTGAAGCAGAGTGATTGTCACTTGGCTTTCCCTCTTTCCCCTCTCATTGCGCAACCCTCATCTCTCCATACAAACGGTAAGCTAAACAGAGTGATTGTCTCGCAGCTTTCCCTCTTAAGTCGCAACCAGCAACCAGCACTTTCCACCCCGCCCAACACCAGCACCAGCACACAGTCAGTCAGAAAGAAGCCTCGAATCGAATAGAAGCGCTACCAGAAGAGGAGGATGGCGGCGCGCAGCGCGCTCTTCGTGCTGGCGCTGACGGCGGTGGTGCGCGGCGACACCGACCTTGTGGGAAAGTTCTACACAGCGGAGAAGAACGGGCAGGCCGCGGACCTGCTCGCTATCACCGAATCGCAACTCTCGAGCGATGCGAAGAGCCGCCTGCGCGAATATGAGTCGGCCCAGTGGGGGCAACTCACAGGTCTGCAGCAGCGCGCGGTTTTGTGGGACTCAGGGCTCGTTCTCACGTCCGACACATCGCTTGTGCAGATCCTCACGACGTGCGCGCAAACGATGAACGACATTATGCTCGATTCGCAGGTCGTCACGCAGCTTGTCACGGTAAACAACAGCAGTACGTGCAGTATGTCCAAGTGCGGTGGGAACAGCCAGTTTCTGGAAAACTGTCCAACAGATGTGATCGCGGCCGCGACTCGGTGCGTTGTCGACACGTCGACGCTAGCGAAAGCGCAGACTTCAGAAGGCGCGTACTGGGCAGAAGACGGTGGTAGTGACGCGCTCCCAGCCCCGATTGTGAGGGATCATACGGCTTCAAGTGCAGCGGCCAAGCTTTACGCGATCCACATCACTGCCAGGGCTTTCATCGGCACCAAGTCTTGTGAGCCAAATGGTCAAATCATCATCCCGTGTCGAGAGAAAACCGCGAGTGATACAAACCTCTGTCCTCCAGGAAAGGGACAAACGCTGGATGCATGGCTGAGATATGCGTCAGTGCCGGCACCAAGCACCTTTTCGTCGACGTCGACAATCCTGATTGTGCTGCTCCTCGTGGTTTGCGTGGGGCTGGGTGGCGTGATCTATTTCCTGATCAAGTACAAAATTTTCCGCAAATCAACCGACTCGAGTGAGAATTCGCAGACGTCGAACCTGCTGTCACATGAACAACTTCAAGGATCCACTCCGATGGACGTGTTTGCCCGCTCAGGAGGTCGAGGAAGCCGCGGTGTCGATCCTACAGTCTCCAATGACGCACTCTGCTCCAAGTCTACGATTTTGCGCCGGTTCGTCGCAGATCCAGCCATCATCACGAAGCGCATCTCGGTGTCACAGATAACTTTCCTGCGCGTCCTGTCCAAAGGAGGCAATGGCGAAGTCTGGCTGGGTCAGTATGAATCTCGGTACGTCGCGCTGAAATGTCTCTTGGCGTCGAAACGAGAAGATATTTCTTCACTCGAGCGGTTCACGGATGAGGTTCGACTAGCGTCAGTGCTGGAACACCCACGAATTGTGGCTTTTTGCGGCGTCGCGTGGCAATCACTGCTGCACCTGTGTGCGGTCACCGAGTACCTCGAGAGAGGGGACTTAGAATCTGTGCTGGGTCAGTCAATTGCTGCCTCGCTGACCTGGGAGAAAGAGAAGCTGCTCATGTCGGTTGATATTGCGGAAGCGCTCGTGTATCTTCATTCGTTGGAGCCAGTGATTATCCATCGTGACTTGAAGTCCAAGAACGTGCTCCTCGATCGACATTTGCGTGCGAAGCTGAGTGATTTCGGTCTTAGTCGAGAAACGTCGATGGAAGACACGATGACGAATGGCGTTGGAACTATTCTTTGGAGCGCACCCGAAGTCCTCGAAGGGAAGCGATACGACGAGAAAGCGGACATTTTCTCCTTTGGCATTGTGTTGTCTGAAATTGACACGTGTATGCTGCCGTACGGGTTCAACAAAGATCGCACAAAAAACAAGATGAAGAGCATGCAGATCGTGCACCTTGTGGCAGAAGGTAAGCTACTTCCAAGTTTCCGAGATGACTGCCCATCTGCAATTGTTGAGCTAGCTCGAGAATGTCTGGAGCTGGATCCAGAGAAGCGGCCGACGGCGATGGAAGTGGTGTACAGACTGCGCTCGAAAGTGTACTGAATATCATTAGTATTTACTTGATTAACTAACGGCAGTAAATACTACACGGTGTACCCACACAATTGCTGTGTGGCCGCTTGCAAGCCGGTTATAGACTGCAATACTTTCGCTAAAGGTGCGACCTATCCTATGCCTTCTCTCCTCATCAGGTTGACGACTGCAGACACGTTGTGGCCTCAGCTGCTGCATGAAAAATGTGTTCTTGTAAACGTGCAGCGACACCAGGATCGCCTTCTTGCCGCAGACGCTTGCTTGGTCACAGACGCTTGGTCCATGGTTCTCCCTCGCGGCTCGACCGACCTTCCAAGGTGTGAACGAGGGGACAGAGGGGTTGCCTTTGCCTACTGACGGGAAGCGCGCGTCGTCTCCCCAGACGACCAGCTCACGCTTCGATCGGATTGGGGAAGTGAGCCTCTCCCCACTGGAGCAGGAGTCTTGTGTGTCTTGTGCGCTCGAGGTCCAAATGGAATGTGTGGGCAAGGTATGGGCAGAGGGAGTTGGCCTTGATTCGGACCCCGAGGTTGCTTGTCCAGCCACACCGTGTGCAATTTACTCGTTAACTAACAAGTAAATGCAGATTGCAATTCAGTGGTGAAGATATGGCGCAAGGTGCATTTTTGATGCCTGGACGGACACATTCTGGTCCACACACACATGTGTGTGTTCGCAGATCTTTGGTGTGTGGGGAGGGCTCCCAAAGGTCATCTGTACCATAAATACAGGTACATTATACCGCAACAAAGAGTACGATGTATCGTTTTATTAGGTACAGTGTACCGCTACTGTACCGGTCAATTCGTTGGGCAGCTTCTGGGCATTCCACTTCCTCTTCATCATCACTGGCACCATCGTGATGGCGAAGGACTAGACACGGCGGTTGTCGTCGTCCCAGAGGACGACCGCGAGTACCGCGTGGTCGTTGGACAATCGCTGATTGGCAGACACGGACATGCACGTGGAGGCACCGGCGGCGATGCCAACGGCGACAGCGTTGACAGCAGCTCGACTCGTCGGAGAGCAGTGGCGCGAGTGCGATGATGATGGCGCTTCGACAGCAACAACCGCCACAGAAGAAGCTCAAAACAGCCACCGGATCTGCTGCATCCGCAGCTTCAAGTTTTGGTAGCGGTGGTGAGCACGACGATGTAAGCGAGATGTGCGTGTCGTTTCGCTATGAGTTCCAGTCGGCGTCGGTCGACAAAAGCATGCCCGGACTCGTCACGATGGACGAATCGAACGGACTTCCAAGTGCTGATGGGCAACTCGACCGGCGCACCTGGCGGCATCCTGTTTAAGGGCAAAGTGGTGGAGAACAAGGAGACCGACTGCCTGCTGATCTTTGACGGCACGTGCTTTCGGTTGGAGAAGTGCCCGTTTTCGTGTACGCAGCTGCGACGCGCCGCCAAGTGAAGGTCATACCCGATGTAATGGGATTAGCAGCAGCTGCGGGTGCTAATTCTTCCTCTGTGTCAGCATGCGCACCCGCCTCTATTAATGCTGCGGATGCTGGTAGTGCAACGGAATCGCCAGCGAAAGCAGTAGCGCCGTCTGTGACAAGGACAACAGGTCCAAGCAGAGGAAGGGGACGAGGGCGAGGACGAGGCCGTGGTGGAGGGAGAATCTCTGCTGCTCCGAAGGCGAAAGCGCCTGCCGCCCCACGTGCTTCGAAAGCGTCCACCAAGTGCACTCAGCCTCTCAGATCGGCTAATGATAGAAATAGCAGCAGCTTTGAGACAAAACCCAACAACTACAAACAAACAAGCAAGCATCGTCGCAACCCTTGGAGTGGAGACTCACAAATAAACTTGTCCCCACCAGTCCAGATGCATTGATCACGAGCAGAGGGAGAGAGTCACAGTGGCGCCAGCATCTAATGAGCTCCTCTGCGACCACTTCGGCCCAGCAACCAGTGCGTCCGATCAACATGAAGCAGCCTGCACCTCCAACTGGCGGCTCTTCTTCTCCAACGAGCCCGCGTACTGCGATCGCAGCCAGCGGTGTGAAAGCGAGCCCTGACGCTGAGCGCAAGCGCAAGTTAATTCGCTCGACCTCAATTTTGAAGCAAGCCATCAAAGAGCAGCACTGCAGCGAAGACGACTTGATTCAAGCCCTAGCGATCACGGCTTTCGCGGATGGCGAGTACGTGTACTGCCAGGGACAAGCTGATCGCGAAGTATTCTTCATCGAGGAAGGGAAAGTGCTGATCACGCAGCGTCGAGCTGGCACGGCGCCTGCGCGAGTTGGCATTCAGCGTCGATCTGTCCAGGAAGCGGAGATGGAGATCCAGATCATGACGTTTGAAGAACTCGAGTACTTTGGAGAAATGGCGCTGCTGCAAAACGCGTGCCGCAAATCAAACGCGGTCGCGAGTGGCAGTGCGACGTGTATGGCGCTGAAAGAAGGGGATTTCCAGGTGCTTCTCGCGCCGCTGCACCAATTGATGTTCTATCGGTACTTTCTGCGCTCACATACTGTTCTTGAGAAAGATCGCTTGTTCAAGGAGTTCTCACCTGCTCAACGTCAGTACATCATCAACCGCTGCAGTCTCGAGACTTTCCAGGATAACGACTGCATCTGTCGGCAGGGTGACATCGATGATCGGTACTTCATTCTCGCTGAGGGCGAAGCGAACGTTGTCGTCGACGAGTCGATCCTGAGTCCTTCGCAGTCGAGATCGAACTCGCTGCTCGGTGAAGTCGGAAGACACGGAAACAACGGGAAGGTGATGGGTGCGACGTTCGACATCGTCAAGCGCGGCGACGGGCGAGGCGGACGCATTCAGTCATCGACGGTCGCGCAGAAATCGCTTTTCCAAGGGTTCGGAGAAATGGGGTTGCTGGATAAGCCGCGCACCGCGCATGTGGTCGCAAGGGGCAATCCGGTGGTGTGCGTCGTTATCACGCGAAAAGATTACATTGCGGCAGGCCAGTTGATGAATAACGCGATCGATGCAGATGCAGAATCGCTCCTGGCGACGACGCTCATCGAAGAGTGGAATCTCGTGATCAATGCGCGCAACCTGCACTTGTCGAATCCGCAAGTCGCACACTACCTGATCACATTCATCAAGAAGTTCAAGGCTGCGTACAATCAAAAATTCGCCGGGAAGACCATGTACCTGGACTTCTTACGGCGTCTGCACCAAGAGCCGCAGCTCGGCGAAGAGTTCGAATTCTTGTCGTCGCGAGTGACTTGGGACGCACCGGCTTCATCGCTCAGCATCATCCGATCCGAGACTCGCCGCATCCTCTCGTCTCCTCCGCCAATGCGTACCCCGCCCGAGATGAGTTTCATCGGTCGAATGATCGAAAACACGCTGTTCCTGGACAAATTCGAGATGCCTGCAAATATCGACAAGCACAAAGTGGCTCGGCACCTCGGCAAGGTCGTGGACTTCCTCAACATCGGCAAAGACATGTACTTGTTCCGCCAGGGCAAAATCGAGAGCAAGGCGTTCATGATTCTTCGCGGGAAGATCAACATTGTGAATGAAGATGTGAACTCTCTGCAAACAGTCAAGCACTACGAGGTGATCGCGACCCTCTCTGCTGGGGATTCGTTCGGCGAGTTGACGCTCGTGACACGCCTGCAGCGCTCAGCCACCGCGATGGCGTCGTGCGATACAGATCTCCTGGTGCTGGACCGAGATCGCTTGCACATGATGATGGCTGCCTTACCGGGAGTTACCGTTCGCCACGAGATGGTTGAAAGAGCCGAGTTTTTGGCGCGACTCGATTTCTTCAAAGGTTGTGACTTTGGACAGTGCATCCGCGTTGCACACGACATGCAGCAAATCGCGTACGAGCCGCACCACTTGTTTTTGAAAGAGTCGGTGCATCTGAGGACGCTTTACATCGTCAAGAGCGGCGAGATCGCAGTCTTTCTCAAGAAAACGGTTCCTGTGTCAACAATACCAAATGCGCTTGCTAGCACAACCAGCAGCAGTTTATCATCATCATCACCTGCGAAAGCTGCAGCAGGAGGATCGCCCATATTAGTACCAACAAAGACGGTTCTGGTTCGAGTCGCAACAATTGGTCCACAGGAGTTCTTTGGCGTCGCAATTGCGTTTGCGAATATCACTGGAGCTCCTCCAGTCGCAAATGGCACCCAGGGCGGAACCACAGCTTCAAGCACCTCAGGTGGACCCCAGCCCCACAGCAATGGTCTTGCGGCATCGACACAGCAGCAACAACAACATCCACTTCACTCAGCTACCAGTCAGGTGGAACTCGCAGCGACAGTGTACATGTGCTGCACGCGTGTCCAGGTGCTAGAGTTGTCGGAGCGCGGATGGAGGCGACTGACGCTGCAGAGCCTTCACACCATCCGCAACTCGCTCCTCGAACGGAATCGCTGGAACCACGACCTTGTCGAGACACAGAAAGATCCATCATACTACCACGTTGACAAGCCGTGGCAAGTACTCGCACGAGCAAATCCAGTCACTGGTAAGTTTGAGGAGCGTCAGAGTACGCAGCTTGCGCGTCATCTGAAAGACAAGAAACAGAGTGCGACCAGTGCGTACGCGCTACTCTTCCCAGACAGTGATAACAAGAAAACCTCTACTTCGCCCAATCGACCTCTCGTGTCCAGAGGCAGTCAACCGAGTCAAGCAGAGAATTGCAGCTCACCGCAGCAGCATCAGAAATTTACCACAACCAAGGCTTCACCAAGACCTGTGTTCAACGGGCTACCAGCAAACTCCAGTTTAGGTGGCTCGTTCGCAACTGGGTTCTCGCCTGCAAGTATGCTTTTGATCCCGCATCCACCGTCGCCAAGCTCATGTTTGAGAAGTCCCATCACAGCAGTAACGGGATCATCGTCTCCAATCCGCTCGGGGTCACCAAATGCTCGTGATTTTGTGCGCATCCTGTCCCCAATCATTCCGCAGGCTCAAGCTACACCGGGGAGCCCCTACAGACCTGGTCGAGTCGCAAAGTCGTCGCCCAGAAGAACAGAAAGCAGCGAGGCCATCTTGCCAGAAGCAGAGACGTTCGAATCGATGTGGAAGTTGCAGCGGCGACCATCGCTTCATTGAAAGAACAACTCGTACAGCAACAATGCGAGCAGGCTCTGCCACAAACGTCGAAGACGCTCACTGCCTGAAAATCCAAGTACTAACGTATAGGGTCCTCTGGGACAACATCACCAGCTTTTGGACAGATAGCCCTGCCTCGTGCTGCACTTCCAACAAAAGTGCCTGCAGAGCGTCATCACGCCAGTCGTAGCATTCGATCAATTGTCGGAGCTGTTCATCGGCTTGCTTCTTCAAATGGCGATCGCAGAAGACAACGAGAAGGTGCTTGAAGCGCTGATCCAGGTCTGCATGGAGCCGCCACTCGCTCGAGACAACTGGATGTTTGCGTTTGATGGAGCAATGCTGCGTGCTATCGAGTTTGGTCGTCTGGACACGGTCAAGTGGCTGTTCAAAGAATTGTCGAGTGATCCAGCGTGGCGATGGGAAAAAGGGTTGATGGATGTGGCACGTATACACGCGAATATCGAGACGATGGACTGGCCCGTCGACCACTACCCGAAAGCGAATGTTTAAGTGAGTAAGCGCAGCATAGACAACCAAGCACGCTTGGGCAACGTTGCCGTCATCGAATGGCTCTGCAAGAACGGATATTCCATCCCAAATAGCGTTTTACATGCGGCAATCTCAAACGGACATCTGGACGTGATGAAATGTCTCCATGAAAGCGTCACAAATGTGAGGTGGACAACCGATGCGACGGACTGTGCGGCGTCGAGCGGACACTTAGAGATTGTGGAATTTCACCAGCATCGTCAAGAGGGCTGCGTGCACGACGAACGCAATCAAGAAAGCAGTGTCAAATGGCCATGATGATGTTGTCGCATTTCTAGTGTTGGCCTACCCAGAGCTGTGCTCGGACGACAAGTTTGCTACCTGAGGCCGCGCGCACATGTAACGCAGTGTTGGTGCGCGTTCTGTGCGAGTTGTCGAACAAGGATTGTCTCTTTGATGCGAAGAAAACTGCTGCTGGTGCAGCGCCAGAAGGAGCAAAGCACAGCCTCGTGGTGGAGATTCTGAGCTCGTGCATCTCGAAACGAGTGCGCGCGTGCAGCATTGAGAAGCACTTTCGCA
Organism: Globisporangium emineosum; assembly: GCA_023334195.1. Taxonomy (NCBI): domain Eukaryota; phylum Oomycota; class Peronosporomycetes; order Pythiales; family Pythiaceae; genus Globisporangium; species Globisporangium emineosum. Next base: position 12,481 of record JAASGK010000196.1, read on the forward strand.
ATGGCACGCGTCGGTGCCAGCGAGCAGACCAGCGACGCGCAATGCTGCAGAGCAAGCGTGAGTGAATGAATGCCTCATATCCGGCGCTATTGCGCATGAAGCTTGGCTGCCGACCGATCAATCCAAACGATCTTATGGCTTCTTTATTAATAGACAAACGATCGGATTGAGTTTTGAATCTCGATGGGATTGGATGAGTCGTGATCGACTTTCATTGTGGCAGGGAAATGGTGATGACAGCAGCTCAAGCGCACGATAGCGACTCTAACGACGGCGACGTCGTGGTGCTCTCCGGTCGCCATGCTGCGACGTACTGGCTGTTCAGTCACTTGGAAGGGCTGCGGCACGTTCCAATCCCAGAGACCGCGCTCTTCGACAGCGAGGGCGTTCTGGAGGCGTGGATGTTTGCAAACCCCAACAAGAAGGCGAAGAACCAGGTTTGTTCTACCATACTACAGGCAAGCGATTGCAGCCTAACAGCCCACACAGCCAGGGTTCTTCTCATGCCTCCGCGTTGTGTGTGTCGTTGTGTATTAGAATCCCGACTGCCAAGTCGTTCGACGAGATTTCCTCGAGACCAACGTGCTGCGGCTTGAGGCGCATCTCCAAGTAGGACAGGACAACAATTGCAATAAATCCACGCACTATGAGTCCTCTTCAGCCAAGTGCTCAACCTATTCCATCGTTGCCTTTCTTGGTAGGACTTGGCGCGAGAGAGGCAGAGCGAGGTCGTGGCGGTGCAGCTAAACGATTTGCCTGTATTCCTGAACGAAACAGACTTAGACTCGCTGATTCGGACGTTGTGCTCAAGGGAGATCGCGATGAACGCTGCAGAGCCTGATTTGGGCATCCCGCGCCAATTCCCAGGAAGCGAAGGTGGCGGCAACTTTTGCATCCAGGAATTTGTGAATTCAAGCAGTGAAAGGCACACTGTTGTGCGCTTTCAACACGCGCCGGCGAAGCGTCCCGGAGACGAGCGAGACGAAGCTGACGGAGACCGCAGAATGCCTGAAGCGTCTTCAGACCTCCATGGCGGTCGGTATTCATTCACAGCCCGAGGTTGGAGGTCAACTAGCCTACAGCCAACTCAAGATTGCGACGACGATGACGATGCGGACAGCGGAGTCGACACAAAGCTGCAGGTTCGCGTGCAAAAGCTCGTTCGGCATTTGGTGACGCACCTGCACGTGTTCTTCGGGCTGCGATGTCTTGATCTCACGCTCGAGTTTGCCCACGAGCAGCGTCGTGACAGACTCTTCTTGGTTGGTGCACAGCACATCCAAGTGCAAACGATTTCACGCACACGGTCTCATCCATCTGCTGCTTTGATGAAGAATCGCAATAGCTTGAAGCCCAAGCGCTCAAAGCAACCTCCACAGATTTCAAGCAACCAGTTCCACTCAACCAGCAGTCCTAGAAGAACGGACGAAATCACCTCGGAACTTGAAAAGCTGCAACAACATCAACCACCGCCACCAACGCGCACCAACTATCGCGTTTGCAGACAATGCCGAGCCAACGCCGACGTCGATCTTGCAAAGGAGCTCATGAAGAAGCAGACGTTGCTGCGGGGTGTTCTCGCAAAGTACCAGTCGGTCCAGGAGCAGAACGCAGCGACGCAAAAGAGCAACCTGGAGTCTCAAGAGCTCCTCGAGCGCCAACGACACACGATCCTGGAGCTGCAGCGAGAACTCGACCGTCTTTGCTCCGTTTCCCAGGAGCAAGATGTCCGAGCGCTGGAGCTAAAGCACGAGAACTCTAATCTGCAAGCACAACTCGCGGACGCTATTGACGATATCCAGACTGCAAATTTGAAACTCGAGCTCGCTGAGGAGTGCATCTCGCAAGCAGCAGCGCGACAAACCCAAGCCGCTTCGCTGGAGAACGACGATGCAAAGCACAAACTCCGTGATTGGGAGTTGCGAAGCGCATACCTGGAGGCGCAATTCACGCAACTCCAGCGCGAACTCGAGCGCAACCAGCAGACGCTGCGCAAGTTGCAGACTAAGTACGAAGAAGTGCGCGCAGACCGTGACGAGCTCCGTTTCCAGTGGCGCTTTGTGTGCCGCAAGCTCGTCGACATCAAAGAACCGGGTGTCGCGCCACCACAACGCATTGCTGGAGGCTACCGGTCGTACCCAGAACCTTCGGACAGCAACGTGCGCGATGTCGTCAAGTGGCTTGTTGACTACGATGCGAAGCGAATCTTGATTGAAGTCCAGAAGAAGAAATCCATCGGCAAACGCTTGAAACTCAAGCTCGAGCTCATGCGCGTGCTCGGGTCTCCAAAGAAACGCAAAAGCACTGCAGCAATCGCTGGAGGCTCTGCATCTCCGTCTCCACGTCGAAAGTTGCGGTCGCCCACGCGCTTGAAGAGCAGCAGCAGGTTTGGTATCCAAGTTCATGGTGAAAAGCAGCCTGGCGATATTTATTCTCCGTCATCAGAAAGCCTGGCGGCGCGATCTCCTGTTGGTAGACTTGGATCGAGAGCTACAGAGATGACCTTGGTCGAAGAAGCTTTTCTTGCGCGGTGCGAGTGAAGGTAGAACACCGATAAAGACAGAATCGCGCAAAGCAAACAAGCAAAACAAACAACATACATATTACAAGTAAGGACGATGGTGCAAACCCACTGCTGTGCATATTACGGGATGCTAAAGTAAGTAGATGAGGGAAGATACAGGAATACAAGAGTAGGCAGGATACAGTCGGCAACCAGATCAGTAACCCCACACTCGCGCATTCTGGTTACCACTGCAGCTCCGCTGGGAGGAACTTCTCTGCGAGCGCCAGGTAGTACGGCATGGCTTTCTCCGGCACGACGCTCTTCATTGCCACATCCGAGACCAAGTTGTACATCTCCAGCGATCGAAGCCACTCTTTCGTCTCAAAGTCCTGCGGCGCGCAGAGGTCGTCGTAGCTGTCGTGTTCGTGCCAAGTCTTGAGCGACCAGAGGCGGATCGCCTGTAAAGCTTCAGCAGGCAACGTCGACTTGTTGAACTCGAGCACGCGGAAGAGGTACTCATCTGGCGTCCAGGGCAGAGTTGCGCCGTCCATGCCGCTCTGTGATGAAGTAGCAACGCTGTTGGTCTTCGCGGCGTTGCAGTGGTCGGCGTTGAGCTCGTTGAGCTCCGAAAAGCCGACGCTTTCGGGGATGGCCGAGCCAAGCACCCACGTCGAATTCTTCACGAGCCACTCCTGCGCCGAGATGCTGCGCAGCGCCGCATTGTCTTCGTCCGTCCAGCACAAGAACAACATACCCAGTGCTCGCCTGCAGGACATTCCGCAAAAGAGTACACGTCAGCCAAAACCATCCGCCAGCAACTTCAACAAGGTTATGTGGATCTACTTACAAGAAGATCGCGAGCTGCAGCCAGTCTGGGTGTCCATCTTCGCGCACCGCCTCGGCGGTAGCGAGCATGTGCTTAATCACCCAGCTCTCACTGACATCCGCGTCACCATTCAAACGCATCACGAGCTTGCACGCGTCCGCGATCGAGAGCGTCGCGTGCTGGAAGTCGCAGTATTTCGAAACTTGCTGCTTCACAAACTCCAGCGTCTGGTACTTGCGCATGATCTTTGCAAAGAGCGGCTTCGCGTCCGACTTGTTGCACACGAGCGACATGATGTCACCGCCGTCCCAGGGCACCGGCACTTGCGACGACACCACTTTTTTCTCGTCTTGGTCGATGCATAGGTAGCTCCCGTGGAAATTCTTCAACGCGATCCCTCCAGTGTTTTCAATAGTCGGCGATGGTGACGGTGATGCCTCTGGGTTACCCTCCTCAATCCTGCTGCTGTGGTGCGGCACGACTTGGAACGTCTCCCACGTCGAGTTCAGCTGTCGGTCGGCCAAGATGTTGCCACTCTCTTCCACACAGAGGAACTTGCCGTGCACGCTGCGCAGGAAGATTTCGCCGTTTGTGCCGAGCAGCGTCTGCCAAAGTGACTCGGGATTGCTCTTCTCGTTCTTGCGCGCTTCGATCGCGCCGTCTTCTGACGCCACGAGGCACGTGCCATCCGAGGTCTTGAGCGTCAGCATGCAGAACCACTTGGTGCTCGATGACACGCTGGGCTGCACGGGGAAGAACGAGCGCGACGCGAATGGCAGCAGCATCGGCACTTTGCGGAAACACTCCGTGTCGTTGTACAGGAACAGCACCTTGGCGTCCGGCTTGGTGTGGAAGCCCCAGTTCTCATACAATCCGACCAACTTGCCGTGTCTGTAGCCATTAACGTCCAAGACCACAGAGAGATTAGTCTACGATGATATAGCCTACACAACGATGACGCATTCATGTAATACCTCTTGGTGTCTTCTTCGGCTTCGAGGTGGAGCTCCTGGATGCCCAGCTCCTTGAGCGTCGAGAGACACGCGTGGTAGAGGATGCGCGCGAGGCCGTAGCCGCGCCACTCCTTGTTGACTACGATCGACTTGACGTGCGCCGTCGCATCCTTCTCGAGCGTGAAGATGAGCTTGCCGATGCACCCGCGGCGTGACGCTAACAGAGGAATTGAGGCACACCCATACACACGCACAACCACATATCTACATTAGACCACAAATATATAACCAACAGAGGACAGGAAGCACTGCTCATCAATCGACAACTAGCGTTCATAACACGAGTGAGTGAATGGACACATGGCCAGACCTGTGAAGAGCACCCAGCGGAGCTCCTTGGTCTTGAGGTCGTGGGTGAACTCGAGGCGGAAGCGCGCGGGGTCGCGCCAGAACGCCTCCATCACGCTCGCACGCGCGCCCAGCGGCAGCACATGTGCCAGCGCGACTTCACCTCCTACTTCATTCTGTGACGTGTGTGCTGCGATGGTCATGATGCACCCACGCACACTGCCGTTTAGCTTGGCTTCTTCTTGGTGATGGCGTTCAGCGCTCTCAGCGCATTTCCAGTTTTAAGCGCCCTGCTGCTTTTTGTTCTTTGGCTGGCGCTCTTCCCTTTCCCATGTTAGCGCAGCCTCAATTTGGTAAATCAGTACATGAGGTTGACGAGTTTGTTTTTGAGCCAAAATAATCGTTTCCAAACACGCAAACATACTTAGATAAACAGAATTAAACTTCCAAAACAAGGTCCTTCATGTGTATTGTGGATGAAACCAAGGTAAATCAATAATTCAGAGGGGTAACATTTCTACACATGGTATTCAAAACACACCTTGTTTTAGTAACGGGTGGAGCAGACCATCCACAAAATCTGTGACGTGTGTTAACTCGCATGCATTTCACATACACAGAGGATCTGTCATCACAAGTGCACTGTCAACAGCAGCAACTGCTGTCACAACGTGTGTCCTTCTGGGCGCCACCTCCGATCTTAAAATACCACCGTTGGCGCTGACGCACGGCGGGTGGCCCACGAACCACATCCAATCGAACCAAACCCGCACGCACCATGTTTGTTCCAATTATGGACGCACTCTTTTCTTGTCAACTTTACCAGCATTGCACCACTCCACTCAGTAATCGATCACGTGGTCCGCTGCTGCTGTGTGTGTGTTGTGTGCGAATGCCCGTGGTCGCAATTAATCCCACGGATAAGCTGAGCTCCGATGGCGGCCACTGCCACGTCGGACTTTGTGGCGCTCTTCTACCGCCAGTTCAGCGACGGGGTAGTGGCACCGCAGCTGAATGTGCCCTCCAGCTCTCCACTATTCCCAGAAGCTCTTCGCGACCGACTCGAGCCCCACAAACTTCAGTTCGAGACGCTCCCGGGGCTGCTGCAGCGCGCACTGCTCTGGGACACCGGGTTTGTCGTCTCAGGCGATAGTGACGACTCGCAGCTCGTGCAAATCTGGACACGGTGCGATTCCTCGATGGCTGATATTGCGATCCACCCGCAAGCGTTTGCTCAGACGGCTACAACGTCTCCATGCACCATCGAGACCTGCTCGCCAACTGGGAGAAGCGACTCCCCGGTGACCGCATTCATTTCGAGTTGCGACCAGAACACGATCAAGCCGCTGATCAAATGCGCTATTTCGACTACGACGACAGCAATAGTAGCCCTCTCGAATGGATCGATTTGGTCGCATGAGAGCCCGTCCGACCTGGAAGCGAGAGTCCCAAGCTTTGCCGTCTTTAAGCAGACAGAGCAGAGGAGACACAACAGCGCGGGACCAGCAGCCCCGCGTGGTACTGGCGAAGACGAAAGCTCATCAACTCTGTATGCGATCCATACTGCACGTGGGTCTGCTAGTTCAAGCTCAAGCACCAGATGTCCACAGTCTCTGATCGTTCCCTGTCTTCCACTTGAGCCTACAGTAGTCAACCCCCAACAACAGTGGTGCCGACCACAGAGCCACCCGCTGCTCGAGACCTGGCTCACAGAGTACGCTTCCACCACTACAGCCCCAACCAGATCTGGCTTCTCGTGGTCGCCCTCCAAGCTCATCAACAGCGCGCTCGCCGAGTCTGCGATCAACACTGAGCCAGTCGTGGTCCTTGACGACGAACTCGATACGGCGTCCCTAGCGCTTGAGGACTATCCGATCGCGATGACCTCCGACTTTGTGCGACAGTACTTCCGCCTCCACGCGCGCGGCGAGAGCTTGTCACTCAAGCTCGACGGCGATATGCCTGCCGAGATCCTCGCGCGGCTCGAGCCGTACCAGCTCACGTTCCACGACCTCTCGGGCTTGCTGCAGCGCGCGCTTATCTGGGACTCGGGGTACGCGCTGACGCTCGACATCCACGGCAAGACCCGACTCGTGGAGATTAAGGTCAAGTGCGGCCTGCGCATGGCCGACATCGCGGTCAACGTCGCGTACTACGAGTCGGTCGGCTGCTTGTATGACGACTGCTCGACCACGAACGCGACCAGCAACGTGACGCTGTACTCGTATCGTGCGCCGCGATCCTGCAAGATCGAGCAGCTCGAGCGCGTGAGCGTCTGCGCTGTCGTCGCGCCATCGGACAGCTTTACGATCCTAAGTGACAACAAGGACGAGTCTTCGCTCTGGGCGATCGGGAACCTCAGCAGTGCGAGCCGCGACACAGTCCCTGGGATGCGCGTGACGCGCCGCATCGTGAACACGAGCGTGCTGTACACAATCGACACGAACGAGCACAGCGAGATCCGATTCGGCCAGTGCCCCGCTCGCCCGGCGCTCACGATCCCGTGCATCGCGTACGACAAGCTCTCGCGGCAGAGCGAGTGGTGCCGCCCCACCCAGGGCGACCTCGTGACGGCGTGGATCGCCGACGAAGAGCGCCAGTACATGGCGCTGATCAACTTGATCGTGCTCGCGGGCGCCGTGCTGCTCGTCGTTGCCATGGACCTGTTCATCGGCCGCAAGCCGCGAAGCATCCGCACGGCCGCGATCGGCGCCGCGACCCCGTCGCTCGATAGCGCCGACATGGACATCACCGAGCAGTCGTTGCAGCAGAGCGTCGTCTCCGGGTGGTCCAGCACGCGGTCCTCGAATGAATAAGCGAGCTCGCAAAGGGACACACAGGAGAGAAAGAATGCAAGCAGCCGTGTTCAAAAGATATTAAAACATTGGTCCATCCATCCTCGCTGGATGATAGATGGGACCTGGACACGCGGCGGCCGCGTCTAAGCTGAGCCAGCCAGCCGTTCAAGCTGGTGTTGTGAATGCAGAAAGAAACTGCTCATGCGTCAATGACGCTCCGCGTGGCGGGGAAGTCTTCGTTGACCTCGCTGGACGCCGCGTACACCATCATGCCGCCGCTGCCGCTCTTCCGCGCAAACGCGTTCCACTGCGCGACGACCGCAGCACTTGGGCCGGGCCCGTACGCGCATGACTTCTCGGTGCAGATGCCAATCGTGGCTTTCGAGAAATCGCCGTTGAGCTGCGCTTTCCAGTCTACAAACGTTGTCATGAGCGCTTTCTCGTAGATTGCAGCAGCCGCTGCGTCGTCCTGGTTCACGTTGTACGCCATGATGTTGATCCAATCGACGTGCGGCAGGATCTCTGTGGGGAAGCACCGCGAGTACGCCGCCACCGCGGCGTTCGTGCAGTACGATGGCTCGCCCTCGTTAAAGTACGCGTCGTACGTGAGCACGAGCTTGCTGTCGTACTGGCGGAGCGCGGCGCTGGTCGCTTTGACGAACGCGAGCACGCGCGTGGCGTTAAACTCGGCGCCGACGGTCTCGTCGTCAATGTCGATGCCGTCAAAGTCGAATTTCTTCACGAGCGACACAGCGGACGCGGCAAACGCGGCCGAGTCGGTCACGGCCGACAGGTTCTTGTTGTTCGTCGAGCCACCAATGGCTCCGATCGACTGGATGCACTTGCTGTGGATACACATGTAAGGACACAGTTAGAGCAAAGTTCTAAGGCATAGCAATCTACAATAATAAGACAATGGATTGCTCACCTTCGCAATGACTTGACGCAGCTCTTGATGTACGCGTCACTGTTCTGGAAACTGGGTACGACGGCACCGTCCGTGACGAGCGCGAAGCCCCACACGATATGCGTCACACCCACCGGCACTTTCTCGCAGCCGTCCACTTCGCTCTGCCAGAACACGACCGTGCGCTCTGCGGGTTTAATCGTCGGGCATGTCGACGGCCTCTCGCCAGACGAGTTGGACGTTGTGTCAGTGGCGGTAGTAGTACCAGTGCTGTCACTGGCGTTGCTGGTATCTGTGGACGGCGCCTTTGTGGTAGCAGTGGTACTCGAATCGCTGGACGCTGTCGTGCTGCTGTCGTTCTCGTTGCTGTTGTCCGCTTTCAGCGTCACCGCGACGATCGTGACGATCGCGCCGAGCACGACCACTACAGTAGAGATCCATCAACAAGCGCATGTCCAAGTCAGTCAGTATCAACAGCCCACAGCCAACAAGAAGGAAGAAGCACGAGTCCACCGCGTACGCGCAATGAGCGGGAGGAAGCGCTTGACGCGCTGGCTGCGCGGGGGCTTGTGCGAGTGGTAGCGCTCAAAGTCGTCGCTGCTGGCGTGCATGTAGTAGCTCTCGTCCACGCCGCCGCTAGTGCTGCCGCTTGCAGCGGCGCCCGCGCGATACTGGTGGCTCATCGACGGGACGCTGAGATGGAGGCGAAGGAAGCGGTGTGTGGTGCTGGGCGCTCTTGGTCTGCTGAAGAAAGCGCGAATGGGTGCCTGCCGCTTCACTCTTCACTCGGATCCATCCATCCGCATGGCATGGGGAAAGCTCTCTGCCGTTGGCTCATTGCCAACAGCACAATCTGAAATTTGAAGAGCCGTGAGTCACATCCTTCTCATGGGCATGCCATGGAGTCTCTCTCCCGCGAAAATGGATGTTATTAATGACATAATGTTAGTAGCGATAGTGACGTTTTGAACTGCTTGTCGGGAACAGTGTTGTGACAGAAACGTATATGTTATAGTACGCGATCCTGATGGAGTCGCTTGGTGGTGGTGTGGGTTCGCTCGCTACGCTCTCTCGACTGCTGCGGATCCACCCCCACCACCACGTGCCGAAGGCTGCGCGGACATCCTTATAGCACCCATTTCTTCGTTCTCATCGTCATCAGCATCATCATCGTCTTCCTCCGTAAGCAGCGCCTGCGCGCCGGCGGTGGTCTTGGCAAACCCGTAGCTGCTGGCCACGACTCCTCGCTTCTGCCGGCGAATGATGGTCCGGTACTTCTCGAGTCCTTGCTGCACGAGCGTCTCACCTTTGGCGATCTGCGCTTCGTGCTCTGCGTTCCCCAGAATCACTTGCTCGTACTGGTCGATGCCCAGCCGCTTCATCATGTACGCGTACCCGTTGCCGAGCGTGAACGCGACGAGCAGCACTATGAGGATCGGCGCGTACACGGAGAAGTCGTGGCCAAACACGTGCACGATCCGCATGTTCTCAAAGAACTCAGCGAACGCCGTGCGGTCCGTGAGCTTGCGGTCGTTCAGCAGCAACAGAAAGTTGTATCCGATCGCGAATTGCAAGCGACACTGATAGATTGACGTCTTGAGCAGACTGAGGTCCGTCGAGTTGTTGTGGTGGCGCAGCGCGAATTTCCCAAACACGCGCAGCTTGAAGAGACTCGAGTACGAGCAGAGCACCATGTATAGCAGCACGAGGAACGCAACGAGCTCCGACGCATTCGCTCCCCATTCATGGGAGAACGCGCGAAACAACGATACCGAGGAGCTCGAGATCCCCATGGTGAGCTCGCCCCAGATGATGCAGAACGACGCCAGCCCCGTGACGCACGCGCAGCAGATCGAGACTGGCGCCGTCGCCAAGCGATGCAGCTGGCACTTTGCCGAGAGGAACAGATTCTTCACTTTGTTGATCATCGAGGAGCTGGGGAAGAGACTCGCCGGCGGGAGCTCTCGCTTCGCGGCGCGGTCCTGGAGAAGCTCCGCCTGGATGCAGAGCTCGACCCACGTTTGCTCGGAGCGTCGACGATCCGCGCTTGCGAGTATAACCTGGCGATGCAGATCCACTACCTCACGCAGCGATGGTGCTCTGGAAGAAGACGCGAAGGGCGAGCCCGTGACAGTCGTTCGCCTGCTGGTCCTCCGATCGCGCTTGTAGCTGCTCCATGAGCTGCCAGTGGTCCTAGGACTCCTGCCATCGTGATCGACCATGTCCTTCACCTGCAGAAGACAGGTCTTCACGAACTGCATGTCGCTCGTGAGGATGATCGCCACACCCTCAGCGTGAAGCATGCGCTCGTAGCTGTCGTGCACAGCGCCGCCGACGTCTTCGTATTGGAAAATTGCCTCCATGCGCTCTTCGTGCACTTGTACCGCTCGAAAATGCAGCTCCTTCAGTCGACTCTCGGGAAAGCGCAGCGTCCAGAAGCTCCGTGGGATATCTGCGAGCCCGTACCCAAGCAGGGAGATGAGCCACAGCAGCCCATACGTGTTGCTCGACGCCATCGCGAGCCCGATGAGGCCGTACATGGAGAAATGGTCGACGAATACCAGGTACACCACCACGACCCCGACCACACCCGCGAGGATCGTCCAGTGGAACACCAGGCGCTTGAGCGAACTCACGATGCGCTGGCCGAGCAGGAACTCGCCGTTCTGGCAGAATTCGGTCAGGAACGGCAGCGTGAGCCAGCTCAGCAGGAACGTGAGCCAGTAGAGCACCTCCCACTCCCAGAGGTAGGTCGAGCGGTCGTACTTCTCGTCACTCGGTGCAGTAGATGCAGATGTGCTCTCTGGGTGCTCCGAAGCTGTGAGACTGGCCACAGGAAAGCCGTTCTGCACGAGATCCATGGGCAGCAACAGCAAACCGAGGAAGCCGATCGACCAGCTGAGGAACACGGCGCAGTGCACCGTGGGTGTCACGTGCGGGTCCTTGTACTGACCCAGCAGCCACCACGTGAAGCCGAGCAGCCCCGAGAGCTGCACGAACGTCGCCAGCAACGCCATAACTGAGCAATGAGTGAGTTGCGCTGTGAGATAAGAGAGATCAGATGGTGATCTTGTGTTAGTGCTGGACAAGGAAGGATGAGATCTTCCGCTGCGGCCTTGCGTGTCCTTTCAAGGATGCGTGTATCTTTCCATTTTTCGCTTAAGAGGAAGTGACGGTAGACTACGATTCAATTTTGAATTGACGATCCCACACTGAGTGATGGTCTGCTTCACTTGAAAGAAATATCCAAAAAATATACATGTATTTCTTTTTAGATTCACTGCACATCAGAGTATACGATTGGGCGGCAGCATACACACCATCCGAGTGGACCGGGTGGGTATCGTCGAAGATCACACTCGTGAATTCGGCTTGATTTCCGAAAAAACCAAGGTGATAAGACATGCAGGTGGGCGTCTGCATCCAGGTATTAACTAGCATGGGGGTGGGTGGGCGCAAAGCTCAGAATGTAGGTGTGGGTGGGCATGGGCGTGGTGCGAGTGCAAAACCGTTTGCTCTGCGTCGCATCAAGTCAACCTGGGTAAAACGCAAAGGCTTAAAAGGCTTATATGGATATTTGGGGTTATTACGGGCAAATAACCTGGTTTGCACTTTATGGTGTTGGGGAGTGATGGTCCTCACCTGGTCAAGTGACACTCCACTTGTGCCCCAAGTTTGCCTTTCCTGACGAACAGATCACTCAGCCGGCCTCAGCCTCTGGCTCACACGCCACGAACTTCTCTTTCGTGTTTCGTGGTATCACACACAAGAACTTACTAAAACAGCTCTATCAGCTGCTGTGCAAGCCTAACGATAACGAACGAGGCATGAGTCTCCACACCTTGCGCTGTCCAGACAGACACCGTTGTTCTGCATTCTTTTTCTGGAGTGAACTAAACACCCGACGAACGCGTCATTGCGATACGGACGAACAGGCGCAGATGCTGCAGAGCACCAGCGTGAGGACGAACAATCAGACTCCACGCTGCACCTCTTCTCCCCCAGGTGGTCGTCGCTAAGAGCAACGATGTCGGTGGTGGCTCCAACCAGACCATCGCTCCCATCACCGCCATCCTACAAGGCGTTGCCGATTGGAGCCACCCACCTACTCTCGTTCAGCGATGCCTTCGGCATGCTTGGACTGCCCATGCTGGTCTGGATCGCGTGGACTAGCTGGCTGATTCTACTTGCCTGCACGCCGAGCTGGACCGTGAACTACCTCATGAACACGGAGGAGTTTGACGAAGGCAACTTCTGGCTCCTCGTCGAGGCAAAGCCGTGGATGAAAGCGCTCAGCTCCGCGGGACTGAGTCTCGTTGCTCTTTGCTACGTGCTGCTGGAGATGGTGGTGGGTAGGAGGAATCATGTCGTGGTCGTCCCAGAGAGTTGTAGCTCGAGTGGTAAGAAGTGGTAACAGTCATTCAAACAGCTTGGTCGCACCCCTCAAAGCTGGAGACGTGCTACGACCTTCGCGCACTGGCAGGACCTGACGGGATTCAGCGGCTCGAGACGGAAGTTCTGGGTAAACCTCATACCTGAATCATCCAATTAAGAGTTTTTAATCGCTGACTACCTGGTCCTTGCTATGTTGTTACGAGATAGAATGTGCGGCTCAAGACAATCAACTTGGCTCTACAAACGATCGCGCTGGCGCAGACGCTCGAAGCAGGCTCGCCGCAGACGCTGGTGTACTGCTTTGCACTGCTCGTCGCAGCGAACTCGATTTCGTGCGCTGTGATGAGATTTCGGGGAAACCGGAGCTCAGCGTTCACTGAAGTGCTCGTTGACTCAGTGTAGGAGAGCAGCTTGCCGATTGGTCTATCTATCGCTGCTTTGTTGTTTCTAACCTTCATCCCATGTGCTTGTCCAGGTTTGATCTCGGGTGTGCGGTGGTCACCCCGATTATCGTGCTCTGGTATAACTACAGCCGGTTCAACTTTGGCCGCGAGGCGCTCCAGATCAACAACGCAGTGTTCCCACTGGGCAGCTTTGAGCGCGAATCTCACTTCGCGACGAACCCATCCGAGATCTCCCTCTTCCTCACCAACTTTGACTCGCTTCGCATCCTGAGCGTGGCCGACTTTCTGCTCCGCATTGAGATGAACCTCTTGTTCTGCTACCGCCTCAAGCGCGCCGTCGAGGTGCAGCTCGCACGGCGTAAGCGCGATATACGGCCGAGTAGTGATCCGCAGCGATTCCAGTCGTTCTTGAGCACCAAGAACCGCATTCCTATGTACAGTACGTTGCCGTGCTATTCGTTGTCTTTGGCATCCTCGTGTGGTCGCAGCCACCAGTAAAGCCATCGGGACCTCGGCTGCTTTGTGCACCACCTACCGCGAGTGCATGGTGCACGCGTATCGGTGGAATTCCGGCAAGTTATGTCCGGGTCTGATCCTGATTGACACGGACAAAGAGCCGAAGAGTGGGTGGATCCGGCCGGCGCAACAGTGACTGTGAGACAACTCGCAAAGTCCGGCGACCTGCGTGTCCTACAGTTGATCAACTGGAAGCTCGAGGTATTGCCAGACGAACTACAAGCGTGTATCCACATGAGACACATGTAAGAAGTCCCGATACGCCTCACTGGCATTCCTGGATATACATAGGCCGTGCTTAACCTCCGTTTCTCTCTCTGGACAGAACGCTCACGTAGGCACGTGGAAGGGAAACCTGGAAACGCCAATTTGCTGAGCCTCCCAGAGAACCTCTTTCAAGACACGCGCGACCTGACGCTGTTTCACTTGGGTGTCCACACTTAGCTCACGAGCCTCACTTCGTTCCTCGGGCCTGAACTGCATGACGCTCGCGTTTCTGATCTTAATCACGAAGTTACCGTCTTTTGAGCCGCTCAAGAGCCTCGAGCGACTCGATTTCGTGAACCTCACGGCGCTTGTAGGCATCCCCGACATGGCACCTCTGGAATACCTGCGCAGATTCGCGGCGGTGTACGCGATGCAGCTTTGCTGCAACCGGTTTCTTGGTAGTCCTTGCGACTTGAGGCATCCCTACTGCGTGCCAAATCTGACACTCCGTCGCCCCCAAGAGACTTTCCTCCAAGACTATCTAGATCGTGCAACCGCAGCGACAAGGCAGATCATCCGAGAAAATGCGGGCTCTGCGTGTGTCAGGTCTCCAGTGTGGTGGTAAAAGAGGAACTGACGAAGGAGAACGTCGACATGTGCGCTGGCACACGCTTCAAGCAGTGCGCGATCCCCACTGGTGCCGTTTCGCCCTCCGATGGCTCGCTGATCCTGACCACAGGTATCTGTGTGAACACGCGCATGCAGGCTCTCGGGTGCAGTCTGAATCCGTACTGGATCGTCGCCCGGAAGCTGCAGATCCAGCACGGAGTGGGCGCAAAATGCGACCCTGCTGTTGAAGCATCCTGGCTCGGGTGTACGTGAACCACTGTGTACAGTGCGGCTTACAGTAGCTCACTGGCGCGCATGGCCAAGCGAGCCAGCATACCTGATTACCACGATGGCTGGATTGGATGCTGGATGGGCATTTTTTCTCAGCGCGTGAGGAACACCATGGTAGTGAGTGAAGGTCATTTCACTCTACAATATATTATAAAGAGTTATCCCTCATTCGGAACCCACTCAGCAGCTGCATTCTTGGCGGGCGATGGTCTTTCAGACTTTTGAGCCTAATATCTGATTAGAATCACGGTGCTTCTTGAACAATAATAATGGCACCTGATGCACGTGGTTGAGAACAACTGATTACCTTCGTGTGTGTTTGGATGAGAGTCAACAATGACTAACCGTGAGTGAGGCCATATCACCTCTTATAATCGATACCATTCTCTCTACAAGTTCATCAATTATAAAAAGGCTTATTCAATATATGTTTGTTGAGGAAAGTTATTTTAAAGAGAATACAAATAATAAAAAGGTATTAATAAACATTACCATTTAGAAATCCCCTACCGAATAGAACTCCGCTACCAATATTTACCAAATCTACTGGACACAAATTACTATACAAAGTATTTATGGTACCGACAAATCTCCATATTTTGGCTCTTTTGAGATACTACTATTACATAAAACACCAACTACTATTCGGTAATATCCGGTAATTTTACACAATGGGATCAGCCTTCTCATAAAAACGTTCTTGTGGTGATGTTGAACTTGGCACATCCGCCTTTGGATCATCTGGGCATCTGTCTATTCATCCATTCACTCAGCCACGTCCCCAGCCAGATACAGCACCAGACGCAGCATGAAGATCGAGGGTACGTTCACAGCGCTCGTGACGCCGTTCACGCCCGACGGCCTGCAAGTGGACTACGCGAAGCTCCGCAAGCTCACCGAGTGGCAGATCCAGGCGGGCGTCAATGGGCTCGTGGTGGTACGAACATTTGCACTGGTACTCACTTTAGCTGTTGGATTGTGTGCTAAACTGAGTTCCTGGACGTATTGTTGTGTTTGCAGCTGGGCTCGACGGGCGAGCACCAGGCAGTGACCTACGAGGAGCGCATGCGCATAATCCAAGAGGTGGTCACGACCACAAACAAGCGCGTGCCGGTGGTCGCAGGCACAGGATCCAACAGCACGGCGACGGCGATTGCGCTCACGCAGGCAGCGAAAGACGCCGGCGCAGACGGCTGCATGGTGGTGTCCCCATACTACAACACGCCCACGCAACGAGGCCTCTACGAGCACTTCACGGCGGTGGCGGCAGTGGGGCTCCCCGTGATGATGTACAACAACCCGGGGCGATCGATGGTCACGATCGAGCCACAGACAGTCGCACGACTCGCAAAGGTGCCAGGGATCGTCGCGATCAAGGACGCCACTGGGGGACTGGACCAGGCCATCGAGATCTCGGCTTTGTGCGACCTCACGATCTTCTGCGGCGAAGACACGCTTGCACTGCCGATGATGGCGATCGGCGCCACGGGCGTCATGAGCATCCTCTCCAACATCGGTAAGCAAGTAGCAATACCCGTGGGGTCTATTTCTTGTCACCACTCATCATCGGATCCCTTTGCTTGTGGATTGTGAATGTACCGTAGCTCCAGAACGAGTGCTGGCTCTCACGAACGCAGCGATGCAAGGCGACTTCGCCACAGCGCGCAAAGCCCACCTGGCAAACGTACGTGCTATACATACAGACTGACACAACTCTGGATTCTTATATGCTTGCCAGATTGCTCACGAGTGTTTATAATGTGCTCTCTTTCGTAGCTACTGCTGGTCAAATCGCTGTTCATCGAGTCGAATCCGGCGCCGACCAAGCAGATGATGGAGCTGCTGGGCATGTGCTCGGCGGTGGTTCGCGCGCCGCTGGTGCAGTGCTCGCAAGAGACCGTCAAGGTGCTGAAGCAGCAACTGGAAACCAACAACCTACTCTGAAACTTGGGCGAGCCACTTGAGCACTTGCTTGGTTGGTTGGAGCTGATTGGCATCATACAAACTCGGATCCTTATATTCCACAAACCGACCTTCATTTTAACGGATTTTAATGAACTCCCCTAAAATATGGCAAAACCCGGAATACCGGTTTAAACCGGTTTTATATAAAATAACGTTATTTTGTGTCATCAGTAAATATCGATATTTTTAGGAAAATATGTTATTTTTAAAAAATAACATTGCTATTCAGGTATATCCGTTATGTGTTGGGCGGGAGCCATCTTGACACAAGCAAGAAGAAACAAAGCTGGAGAACTGCAGGAGACCAAGCGCCGAGGACACGCCGCGCGCGACAGGTCAAATTCTTGCCGATAACCATCGCGCCAAACAAATACCATGGGCAAGGAGCACCGCCGCCAGTGGTGCCAGTCGCTGACGATGTCACTCACGCGGGCGTCAGAGTGCTGGCGAACTGTGGGCCCCTGCGTCTTGTCACAGGCTTCATGAAAGACTGCCCGTTCGTTGTGTAAGTTACCGTTTCTATCGCGACTTTGACAAGACGCTGCTGCCATTCACACACTATCTAGATCTCTTCCATGTCGCCACCCCCCTCACGTTGAACTGGCGGTGCTGTCGCACTTGGCAATCGCAGCGATCGACTCGAAGATGCTCCGGTTGCTGTTCGCCCTCCGCAGCCAGCCGCAGTTCCGGCGAGACGCGAAGCCCAGTTTCCACGGTGCCATGTCCTTTGCGTTGCTGTACTTTCACGCGGGGATGTTCGAGTGTGTTGTCGAGCTGGAAAAAGCGCTAGAAAAAAACCAAACTGGGCATGGAATTGGAAACCCACTACCTGCCGATCGCTCTGACGCAGGATGTCGGCCCAGATGTCAGAGTTCTCGATTGGCTCTTGGAGCGGACCCCCACGCAGACATGCAAACGCGATGGTCTGTCTGTATATGTGGATCCACACGAAGCGGAGGTGATCTGGAGGCTGTCCGGCAGCTCCACGAGCACGGGGGAGGGGGGGGGGATCTGACCAAGTGATTGATGCGGCAGCGAAGAGAGCGTATGTTGTTGAAAATGAGGTATATTAGGAAGCAACTTAAGTGCTCGACTAATATCCGTACGCAATAGAAATCATGCTGCTACGTGTAAACTGGAGTGTTCACCGCGCCTGTTGGTTGCCAGCTGCGTTTCGGCCCAGAAGTCGAAATCATTGTGGAGCCACTTTTCTACCTCCTGAAGTTGTGTGTTGCACGTTGGGAACTGACCCTGCGCGCTTCGTTTGATGTCCATTGCTTGATTTGCCAGGTGTTCGTCCATCTTATTGTGCCTCCGGTAGTGGTGCACCCAGTGTTCCACCTCGACCAGATCTGCTAGATGCCTTGCGTGCAAGCACAGAGGTTTCAGCTTGACGCTTCGCGGTGCTCTATGGATGCTGAGTTGCCCAAGGATGAGAGCACTATCCCCCACCACTTATACCCACTTGAGCTTCATGTGCAGTGCTGCCTGGAGTCCGCATATCAGACCCTGGTATTCCGCGTAGTTGTTGGCTGTGGTGTGGTGCGCGAAAGAGACGCTCCCAGCCCATAGAATCCGTGCGTACGTAGTCTCCGCTGTCGTCCCGACGATCACCGCTCCAGAGCCTCCTGGACCAGGGTTTCCTCGCGGTCCGCCATAGGAGAAAAGCACCCGCTTGGTGTCGTGCAGCCTCGCAAACACCTCCCGTGTCGGCGACTGCAATCTCCATGCCACAGCCGTGAGTATCGCGATCTGAGCAATAGGATATTACTGGCGCAGCGCCCGCCGTCGAGTCTCGAAGATGATCCGCTCCACTCTTCTTCGCAGCCGGACAAGGATACCCGCGTGCTGCCAGTCACCATCCCCAGAACTGAGGGACGCTCTCTACCCCATTAAGGGTTGCATTCCGAGGAGTACGTGTGTCCTCCATACTTGCTCCACTACGCCGTGGGCGAGCCCCATGTGTCCGCGTACAGGCTCGTGGCCCTTGCAATGCTGACGAGCTCCAGAAGAAGGAGGTCAAGCTGGGGAAGGAAAGACTAAATACCTCATATGCGATATCCTCCTTCTCACCTCCTTTATCCCAGAGTCCAAGCGGCCTCCACAGCCTCTGCACTTCCGTCCGTACTGCTGCAGCAGCTGGGCATTCCCAAAGGATGTGGGCTGCATCACAGCTGATCAGGTCCTTGCACTTGGCGTGTGGGCACCCGTTGCGTTGCTGAGAGCCGTCCCATCCGGATGTGCGATCGCTTTTAAGTTTGAAGGGCGGCTGTCTCTGCGAGCTGATCGTGCCGACCAACCCATGGATCTGGCTCCACGAGACTTGTCCCAATGCCGCTGCAATTCGCTGATACCTCCAGAGCCATCTAGTCGCGCACTCCGTGACCGACTCTTTTGCTACCGCCTGTGTTGTTGCAAGCCATCGAGTTTTGTACTTCTTCCTGTCCGGGTTCCAGGTCTCAACCCCAGCCCAGATTGTCACTAACCCACTTCAGCTCGGGTGAGCCCACACGGCAGCCTTACGGCACCTCGG
Organism: Globisporangium emineosum; assembly: GCA_023334195.1. Lineage (NCBI taxonomy): Eukaryota > Oomycota > Peronosporomycetes > Pythiales > Pythiaceae > Globisporangium > Globisporangium emineosum. The sequence continues at coordinate 31,739 of JAASGK010000196.1, forward strand.
CGTCGTGGGCCAGCCGACAGAGCGCCCTACTTCAGCATAGGAAGTACACGTGCGGGCGCCTCTTGCGGGCCGAGGGTAATCTTCGACGCACAACAGTGAGCCCATCTCCGACTTCCGGACCATTCAGAGCTGCTTGCTGTGTGTGTACAGCACCGCTTGGTCCCTGCCGAACGGGGACCGCATAATCGCTGGGTAGTTTGCAGCCACTGTATCACAGAGAAGCAGGGATTGCCCCACTTCAACTGGTGCCAGGGGAAACTCAAGCATGCAGCATCTAAATGCGATACATCCAGTGTGTTGCCACTTTCATTCGAGCACCTCTCCGATTCTCTCATGATGTTTGAAGCACGACACCGCTCCAGCCTTCATGCTGCTGCCATACTCATTGAGGGGCATGCCGTGGCCAATAAGTGGAGCATGCTCGATCCATCGGGTGTCGCACGCGCCCCGCGCTTCTGTCTGTATGTTGCTCAGTAGCTTGAGATCTGTCGTGACGTGGGAGTAATCTTTGATCCACCAGCCTCCGACCCAACTACCGAACTGCCGCCGCCGGGTCATTGGCCTGTGCAAACTGATGGTCCCGTCTAGTTCACCTGCTGTCCGTGTCGTGCTGCGAAAGTGACTTCCCCCATTCGCCAAATGCTTTTCTACCATCTCGGCTCACTTGTGGAGGTTTGGTGCGTCGGGAGGTACAGCGGCACCGGGGTACTTGATGTGGCGGAGTGTTGCAACAGCACTTGTTTGATCGCCATGTGGTGAGACGCACGTCCGTGGGCCCACAGCGCGATCGTCCGTGCTCCCAACGCACGAAGTTCCGCTATGATATCAGGTTCCCCAGCACCGCCGTCTTTGAGCGAGAGCTGACTGCAGCCTTGGTTTAATAATGCCCTTCCACCTCCGACCCACTTCTCTCCGAAGCAACCAATCCACACAAAATTGCGCGTTGCCCGCGTTGCCCGCGTGATTCGCTGCACCACTGCCGCAGAAGGTCACACATGCCGCGCGACGAACAAGACCTTCAGTACAATGATAGCTCGTGCCAGTTTGCATCACTGCAATACGTCCGTCATCTTTTCCAGTCCAAGCCGCATTCGACCGTGTGCTACGCGTAGTGTTTGGCCCCATACAAGCTCTTGCTGCTGGTCGCTCGCAACAGGTATACCCAGATATCTGATGAGCTGTCGTCGCTTTGCCGGTTTGATCTCCATTTGCTCATGGGCCGAAGTGGGGCCTCTAGGGTGCAAGCATATTCCAACGCATTTGCTCTTGTTGAGTGCCAGCCCAGAAACTCTCCCAAACTGCTCGACTACCGAAAGGAACGCCCGCTCTTCGCTGGGATGCTGCAAGTAGAGGGCTATATCGTCAGCGTAGCCCACTACTGGAACGCGAGATGGTCCTTGTGGAGTCGGAATAGACGGTCCTAGGCGCTTCGGGTCAGGCTTGATCATTTTGGAGAGGAGATTCAAAGCCAGCGCAAAAATCAGTGGGGCGAGAGGGCAGCCCTGGCGAATTCCGTTGTGCATCTCGATTGGATAAGATTCGTATCCGTTAGCCAGGAAAGACGCAGTGGTTCCGCTATGCAGAGCTATCGCAAGTCTGATGGACTTCTCCGGAAGGCGGTGCCACCGTAACGCTCTCAGCAGGAAAGACCGATCCAAATAGTCGTACGTTTTGCAGAAGTCCAGCATCAGCACCACTGCGTCGGCTGGAGCAAGCCCCATCTTCGCCAGCTTCTGAGTCGCAGCGAAAATGTCAATAGTGTCGTGGATCAGGGGGTCAGGTACAAATCCGCTCTGTATCTCATCCGTCAGCCAACCCATGTGGGGGCAGCGAAGAGAGAGCATGTCCACCTGCTCCAGTACTTCTACGACCACTGTGTCGACCATTGTGGATGCAGTACTGAAACTGCAGGGGACCACCAGCAGCAACAGCAACAACAAAGAGAAATCAAGGCGCTTGTCGTCAACCATGCAGCTCGATGCGGCCTCGTGGACGCACTGACTCTGTTTACTGAGAGCAGCGACGACGGCAGACTCGGTGCACCGAGTGCGATTGCCCACGCAGCGGGCGGTGGACACCTCCATGGCGTGAAATTTCTGCGTGAAAACAACTTGAGTGGCTGCATCGCAGCGGTGATGAGCGGTGCAGCGGGCGGGGGTCACTTGGAAGTCGTCGGGTTTCTCCATCAGAAATCGCACTGAGGGCTGTAGTCCAGACGCGCTGGATTGCGCAACTACTGCGAGTGGCCATCTGGAGGTCGTGAGGTTCCTGCATTAGAACTGCAGCGAAGGCTGCTCAACGGCAGCGATGGACAAAGCCTCGGGGAGTGGGCACCTGGAGGTCGTCGAAGTCCGTCATTACAACCACACGGAGGGCTGCTCGGATGCTGCGATGCGGTTTACTGCGCGAAATGGCCATCTCGAAACCGTGTAGTTTCTCTGCGAGCACCTCCATTGCGAAGTCGATACTATATAGAATCATGGCAGCGATGCGTCAGACGGGGTTGTCCGATCATTTGGAGGTCACAAAGCTCCTTCATTCGAAACTGCAGCCAGGAACATCCGCATATCCGGTCGTGGAGGTCGTAGTAGAGAGATGTAATAATACCAAAGTCGTCCAGTACCTATGCGGGAATCAGCAACACGAGGCTTTGAGTTTCCTGAAACAAGCAATTATCGAACCTGAAGTCGTCATCCGCAGGGTTCTTTACTGTGTGTGGCAGCATTCAAGGGTGCAAGAGCTGGAGGAGGCCGAGAAGTAGGCAGTGGAACTGCAAAAGACAGCAGTTGCGCTCAGCATCGGATCACGCATTCAAGCGATGCGACGCGCGCACCCGACGCTGCTTGGATAGAGAGAGAGGAGAGAACAACTGTGGTTCCTGGGCCTGGCTGGTGCGTGTCAATCGACGAAGATGGCTCGTCGAGGGTCCAACTCTGGGGAGTCTTCATTAGCTCATGAATCAGGCCTCTTAAAAATAGGCATCTCAGTACATTTTTGCCTAATCTGCCTATTCCTGATTTTGAAAAACGCCTAATTTTGAGGCGCCCTTTCAGCCCAGCAAGGCGACTCAGGGACGTGCAGATTCTCATTGAGCAAGTCAAGTGTGAGCAGCAAGGCCATCCAAGATGGAGGAGACAGAGATCGAGGCGAAGAAGTCTCGCAA
>JAASGK010000197.1:0-34897 GCA_023334195.1 Globisporangium emineosum
CTGGCCAAGTTGTCGTGCCGCTATAGTGCGCTCTCGCGCGTTCATCTTCGGTCCGGCGCGCTCGGCGGTCTCCGCGGCGAGCGACGTCGCGAGCCAGTGGTTGACGTCCTGGTCCATTCGATCTTCGATTGTGCGGACGAAGTCGCGATGGGTCGGAGTGACGGTGCTAATTCGAGTTTTCAATCTCTCGAGCGTGACGACAAGCGCATGAGACGCTAGCTCAAAAAGGACTTCGACTTGACTGCCAAGCCTCTGTCGTCACGACACAACTTCCCATTAAATAACTGAGCACACGAAAAATCAAACAAATCAACTGGATGGAGGTCAAGACAAACTGCAGGAATCAGAATTCTCAGAAGCATTTGCTCGGAACTCTTGTCTGTCAATCAGCATATACAGGATTTTCCTAGAGAGTGCGACTTGCCATGTGCACCTTGTGCTCGTACGTTATGGCCAGGAAGAGGTGAATGCTGAAGCCAACTGTGATTCTCCATGCCTCGTTCGCTTTGCTTTCTCTAAACTCCGAGCGATCTTTGCGTGATTTAACCATCGTATCCCATGAAATCCGTCGAATCGGTCCGAACTATTCCCCAGCCCTGCATTTCTCTCCTATACCGGAGGGAAGAAGAGCTCAGTCTTGAAGTGCCGCCCGTTCCTCTGCGTCTTGATCGTGGAACGAGAGGCTTGCTTTGCGTTCTGCTGCCTTGCGACAGTGTTCCTGTTGTGAGACGAGACCACAACTCCTGTATACAACGAGTCTGCCGCGCCAGACGCTCGAATCGCATGCACAATGTTCTCTGGTCTACTAGCAGACGCTAGTACGGCTTGCAGCTCTATTGCGCGCAGCCTCTGCTGGAGTTTCGCGTCCTGCTTGGCGCGCGTCGAGCGCAGAATCGCGGTGGTCTGCTGCTTCTCCTGGCTCTGCAGATTCTGCATCACTTCGTTCCCCATGAGCTTGTCGCCCTCGGCGCCAATCATTGAGGAAGAGATCGCGCCACGCGGGGACTCGATGCGAAGCACCCGCGCGATGTCGTTCGTGAGCAACCGGTACGACGGCTTTGCTACTGGGTGAGGGTGACGAGGATGATCTGTTGAGACTATTGTCGATGATGATGAAGTTGAGGGGGACGAGGATGAAAGTGAACCTACAGAGCTCCTTGGTCTCTGAGACCCTGTTGCTACTGCTGGCGGTGGTGTTGGCTTGACAAACTGGTGCTGGATGACCAGACTGGACCCGTAGGTTCTCTTTGAATAAGGTTGCCCAGTTGACTGCTGTTTAGGATTGCGACTGTGGTGGTGGTGACCCCCTCCATGACTCGCGCCTCTTGCTGAGCCTAGAAGCACTTGGGAGCGGAAATCGTCAATGAGCTTGTCTTCCTGATACGCCAATGGGAGGAACTGCGCAAGCGCACACGAGAGTCGCATTCATAAAGCCACACACAGTTTTCAATTAGCGATAGAGGTCCAAGGTACAGCCAGGAAAGCCGAATTTACCTGAACGCAAAAGGCGCAGATGTCCAAGGGCTGGTGCTGGTTGCCCTCAAGCTTGCGCTGCTTCGTGAGCTCGTCCAGAAAGAGCTCAAGTCCCTGGCGGATATCTGCCTCATTGTTATCCCCAGAACCCCGCTCCAAGAGCATTCGACGCGCGCGCAAGACGTCCTGAGTCAAAAGAGAGCTTGTGAGCAATTATCTATCAAGCGCTTTCTAACGGGGAATGAGACCATAAGTCCCCATAAGCTCCTACCGACGCCGCGACGTTGTCTCGCAGTCCGGAGCCATAGAATTGGTGGCACAAGGAGCAGAGGCGACTGCACGAGGACAGACGAGGACGAGTGAGTCAACCACACTCAGTATCAACACACAACTCAGTAGCAGCAGTGCGTACGCTCGCCGCTTGCTCGCCATACTGCTCGCTCAGGAAGGACGAAGACAGCTAGCGCTTTCGCTAATAAAGAAGAAGTGCATGAGCTGCTGGCCGTTGTCAATGAGATCGTGGCCTTCGTAAAAATAGCCCCCCAAAAAAGGCTACTCAGGACTACTTGAGAGGTTGTGGCCATTTAATGACTGGCAACGTTGTGGTGGTGGTGCGGTCCCTCTGGCTGTGGTGAACGCCACCAGAGCGCTGCATCGTCGCCGCTTGAACCTTTTCGTTAGCAGCACCGCTCTCTTCCTCTTGATGCACCTCTTGCTCCGCGGTGTCGTCACTGCGACCAGAAGGCACTGGCGCCACGTCGTCCACTTCTGCCTGAGCCGCAGCGCGCACCACTCGCCGGCCCCGGGTGTGGGGCTTCTGCAACTTTCGGTGCCGCTTCTTCCGCGACTTGGCAGGTGCGTCGCGCCCTCTCTTCGCGGTCTGCGCTCGCTCGCGCGGTCGGCAGCTCCGAGTTGGTGGCGGCCAACTATATTTTGTGTGTGGAATTCGGCTGTTGCGAAGACCTTCCAAAAGTGGGCTACCTATTTTAGGGTATGTTGCCTACTGTAGGATAAACCGGGGTGACGACACTGGCAGAAGAACGCTGAACCACACAATCAAGCTTGCGGCATCGAGGGACAAGGACGCGCTGCTGACGTGGTTGGAGTCCACTGGGAGAATGAAGGATCACACTTTCCACGCGCGAGATCTATGGAGCGCGATGGGTCAGGGCCACATAAGTGTGGGCAAATGGATTCTAGAGCGGCAGCCCGATCTGCAGAACTCCAGCGCTGAAATGCCTGCGAAGATCAAGCAGTTCTTCAGCAAATGGGGGAGCTTGAGTACAAGCACCACGAGTCCAGATGATGCAGCTGAGCCAGGCGAAGAGCGCACGATCGATGGATCTTCGTCGCATGCGAACAAGAGAAGCCTCGATTGCAACAGCAGCAGCAGCAGCAGCGGTGAGAAACATCAGAAGATTGAGTAAAGTCGTTTGTACCCAAATGTTATTCTTTGACTGAAGTTCAAGTTCGATGCCATTGGATCATCTGCATCAGTGAGTGATGGATGACACGTATCTGTTGAGTGATGGTCGTTGGATGAACTATTTTATGCTCAGTCGAGGTCAAACTGATTTCATTTCCTGGGCGATTGCAAGTGCTTCAGGTGAGAGACGACGCTGAAGCATGCAGCTTCTAAGTTGACCAAAACGTGATTCGCATCAGCGAGCGCGTGGCAGACCACTCCGACGGGTTGCTGTTCGAGAAGCCCGAGTGGTTGGGGAGGTCGCTGGCGCGGTACGTGTGCGAGAGCTTCCACTGCCGCGATTGCTGCAAGATGCACAGTTTGGCCTTGAACTCGTCCGACATGGGTACGAAGAGATCAGGGTGTGGGTGCAAGTTGCCGCGGTTGAACACGATCTTGTCGTCGGATTCGTCGACCAGTCTGCCGGTGATGACCACCTGGAGCTTCGCCTCGTAATCGGCTGGATCCAGCTTGTCTCCATGGAGCTTGAATGCCTTCAGAAGGAGTTTGTGCTCGCGACTCGAGGACGAATTCACTGCTGATAGCTTGTCGACAAACTCTGCGAACGGAGCTCGCATGAACTTCAGCGTGCTGACCCATCGGAGCTCCGCCGCTTCATCTAACCGGCGAGCGCGCAGTTCGCGGAGGAAAGCGTCGTGCTTCTTGCGCAGCAAGTGCATCGCAAGCGTTTGGTACAGCTCGTTGTCTAGACTTTGGCCGAGCTTCTCGTTACCCACCCAGCCGACTTGCTTCGAGGTTGCTGCAGTGCCGGCTTCCTTGCTCTGGTTGTATCGAGCTGTCCGCTTGTTCAGAAGAATGTACTTTGGCAAGTCGACCTGCCAGCAGGACCATACCTGCTCCAATAGTGGCGCACTCTCGGCGCCACCATAGATTGTCTGGAGTACATTGCTGGCGCACAGCTGGAAGTTCTTGCTCAAGTCGGTCGCTGCTCCGTACGAGATCGCTCGTTCTAGATCGATGTCCCAAGAGTCCCGGTCGAGTGCGTGCTGTTCAGTGATGTCTTCCACGACGTCGACGTGTTCATAGCCGACCATGCCTTCCACGAGAGTGAGGAACTCAAGCTCTCGGTACTTGAACATGCTCTGCACCAGCGCCGCGAACACCTCTTCGAGAAAAGCCCGCACTGCGTTGTCCTTCGTACCATCCGAAGTACTGTCGACTGGTCTGTTTACTGCCTCTAGACGCAATAACTGGAAGAGCAGCTTGGACAATGGGGATTCCGGATCAGCTTTCATCTCGTTCGGTCGCGGACCCATGAGCAGCCAGATTGAGTGCACCAGCTTGCTCACAATGTCCCACTGGTACGAAGTGACCGGCGAGTCGTGCTGAATGATCAGCATCTTCAGGCACGCGGAGATCGTGCCGCGAAACATGTTGGGCGTGAACTGGCGCGCCGGAGCGCCGGCGAGAAGCCCCGTGATGATGTCGAGCACCTGAGTTCCCGACGCGACACGGAGCAACGCGCTGCCCACGGTGTCGCTCGGATCTGCAAAAATCTGCGCGTAGTTGTAGTCGTTGTTCCGGATACTGAGACCACCTGTGGTTGTGTTGCTGGCAATCATCGTCAGGAAATCCGAAGCCGTCATGATATCGTTGGATACTTTGTGGATCACTGCGGACCACGAGTCCATGAAATCCACGCGCCCATTCTTCTCTGGCAGCTGGAGAACCGCCAAGTGGCCGAGGAAGAGACTCCCGGCGGTCTGAAGCAGCACTGCGGGGTCCAGAACCTGCTTCCCCTCCTCTTCGTCGCCATCACCGCCAAGCGAGGTCTTCGCGGTCTCTTCCGTACTCATCAGTGTGATCGCGCTCACAGCAGCCTCGAGCTCGGCAATCGTACTCGACATCACGTCCTGACTCAGGAGCAGTGGGAGATCCCGTGCTTGGATCTTGATGTGTCCCTGGTTCTCTTCCGGCACAAGCTCCCGGATCTTCTCGAGGAGCTCCGTTGCTCGGTCAAGCGCAATGTTGAACGACATCGTGTTCGTGAGGCACTTGGCGGTGACGATCAGTAACTCCACTTGCTCCTGCAGCCCAGTCGCTTTGATCGCTCGCTTGGCAAACTTGCCCCCGACAATGACAGTCGCGCGGTCGATGAGCTGGTAGAGAACGTCAGCTGTCGAGCCTGCTTTCGGAGTCGCAATCTGGTTCACGTCTGCCTCGCAGGACGGGAGTGCCGTGATATCGTCCAAGTCGAAGAAGGAGAACGTATCAAGAGCGTCACCATAGCTCTCGCTGTCAATGGTCGAGTCCCCTCCAGAGAAGCTCGCGAACAACCTCGTGAGGATCTCCATCAAGCCTGCCGCGAGCTTCTGGGAGTCGTTCACCTTTGGCGTGATGAGAACCCCGCTAAACTGCTTCGCGATGGCGCCGTACAGGCGGTGGTCGGAATAGTGCGACTGGGATTTGACGTACTTGACGACATTGAGGATGAGGCTCCCTTCAAAGTGCTCCTCGACGCGCGAGAGGACTTGGAAGATGTCTGGGTCAGCGATATTGTGCTTGGTCTTGAGGTAGATGGCCTCCACCTTGGCTTCGCTGACTGGACTTGCGTTCCCCACGAGGTGCGGTCCGTCGTCCGTGATGTGGAACGCGATGGTCGGGACCGAATTGTCCAGCGTGAGCAGCTCAGCAAGCGCGGCTTTCTGGTTCTCGTTGCCGTTGTTGCCTCCGTAGATACATGTCACGCCCTCGCCTGGAGGAGCGCAAAGCTGGATCGAAGACACGAACGCGACCGCTGCCTCTCCGTCCGCGAAGCTGTGGTTCGTGACGTAGCAGGCGTCGCCCATCTCCGTGAACGTGATGACCGTGACCATCAAGTCACGCGGATCTTCCTCAAACGCGGACTTGACCAGCTGGGAGATGGTTTGCTTGACCCCATTGAGCTGGTTGGACATCGAGCCCGAGATGTCGATCAGAAAGACGATATGGAGCATTGTGGTGGCGGGCGATAGCAGTTTGGTGAGCTGAACGTGACTTCGTTGGTCGGTGCCTTGGGAGCAATGCGTACAAGCGCACAGATTGCAGAATGAGAAGCTTGCTCACTCACTCTGATACAGAACTGAAGACACGCTGAACTGGAGCTTTTTCTTCCTGTCTTCTTGCTGAAGTACCCAAAAGCACATTGCCAAGGTGGGTCCATTTGTTTTCCCTTCAAAAGAAGGGGCACGCTCGTCGATCTCTCGCTTGCTTCCAACTCGCTGCGCGCTTCCTTGGCGTTTGTGTTGTGCTGGTAAAATGAGAGTGGTGGTGCTTAGTACAGGAGTGATAGTTCAAAAAATGTGAGTGATGGATGCCAAGCAATCACGTGGATGCAAAAAGCGAAAACATGAGGACTTGGTCTCCCTTCCCGCTCAGAGTTTTCTCGCGGGGGGGGTTATAAGTTATAACCCCCCTAGGCATGTCGTCGAAAGCAGCATCGCTCAAAAGAAAACGTTGAATGTGATGGATGGACGGACGGACATGCAGCACAGGCGTGTGTTGGGTTCAGTTTCATATTTATAGTGCAATAGTAGTTCGGAATCTCGGCAAGGATTCGCTCAACTCTTTGTGTACATACTGCACAGCCACCACGACACGTGCGCCGGCCACCTCTATGTCTCCTTTCAAGATAACACATTGGCAGTATGTACTGTTCATGCAGCGCATACGCTGAAACTGGCAGCCCCTAGTTAATGTTGTGCAAACAACGTTGGTTCCACAAGCGAGACTAATGGCGTTCAACCAGTTGGAGAGCTTCCCCTAGGATACGTCTGCTTCTGCGCGTTTTGTCCAGGGCATTGCACACGTGCTATCAATAGACTCCTTAGAGGGTAAGCAGGTGCTTCGGTTGCTTCTGCACGGTACTTTTAGGTTGTATCATAAATTAAAAATATGATTTGCAGGATAGAACATGCAGGCATCTGCCGAAATTTAATGTGTGCCACATCAAATAAGGATAGTATCGAGAAGCCCATTTCTGCCTCCAATTCGTATCTGTAAAAGCTCTATACTTTGTTCAAGTGTAGAAGCTCGATACTTTGTTCAAGTGAAGAAGGGGCGAACCACGTTCCAACGCGGAAAAAAGCTTCAAGCGGCACGTTGCAGCACCAAGCAAGAAGGCGAAGAAGACGCGTGTTGCCGTCAGTACGTCGAACGGGACGCGCGCGCTTGTGTGTGTGCGAAGACGCTGTTGTTGCGCGTAGAAGTACAGTAGTGTCACGCGCCTCCGCTCGTTGAGCTGCGATCCAACGCGTCGATTGCGTCGTGGCACCACGGAAGGGGGGAGAAAGGAAAGCGTCAAGGAGTGGTGTGACTGTCTGTGAACGGATACGCATTGGTATGTCGACCAAGCCGGTATCAGCAGCAGAAACAAGCGGCAGCAGTGATGGTGAAGCGGTAGCAGTGGCGAGTGTGCCGCACGGCAGTGGAGACGTGGCTGAGGATATGTCAGCGGCTGCAGTGGTTGGTGGCGATGATACCAAGGGACACAAACGAGAAGGTGAAGGTGAAGAGCAGTTTGATGCAGCCGATCCGTCGCGATTGGCGCGCTTACTGGTGCAGAAGAGCATGCTGATCTGCTTTGCGGCAGATACGGTCCCAGTGGGCGAGCGCGAGCAGATGCTGCGGTCGATCGCGCGACTCACGCGCGGATTCGCGCGGCGGCTGTTACAGAATCCAGACCCGCATGCGGATGAGGAGGCGAGCACCAGCAAGCAGAGTAAGAGCGAGTCGTCCAGTACCAGCAGCAGAGGCTCCACCAGCGGTGGGATGTACGAAGACCCGTACATGCTGCCGCCCACCGCAGTCGCGCCGCCGAGAGCGTACTTTGCGTTCCGCGAGAACGGCCGCATGCATCTGCCGATCATCGACTGGAGTTCGTTCCGCGGCTACTCGGTCGCGCTCTGGATCAACGCTGAGTTCCTGCTATCGACGGCAAAACCAAAGAAGAGTGCAGACAAAGAAGGCGACGACACGTACGCCAAGTTCAGCTTGTTTCGGTTCGCGAATGGCTCGAGTACGCTTGGCGTCGAAGCGTCGCTGGAGTTTGATCCAGACGGACCGGGGGACGGCAGGCAGAGTGTGCTGCTCAATGTCAGCAGCTGTCACCCGAACAGCCAGAGCGAGAGCAAACGATCTGTCACGAGTGCTGCGTCGATCCTGAGCGCACCTACATTGTCAAGCGGGTTGTATGCGACAGACTGGAAGCGCATGCAGCATCGTATCCGACTGATCCCAGGCCAGTGGCACCTGCTCGTGCTCTCGCACTCGCTGCACTACGTCAAGAAGAGCAAAGTGACGTGCTACGTCGATACGAAGATGCAGTTCCAGGAAGAGCTCGTGTACCCGTCGGGGCTCGTCACTGCGTCGAAATGCACAATCGGAGGCGGGGGCAGTACTGCCGTGAAGCTCGCGAGCGCGACGATGTACCAGGAAGAACTCTCGAAAGACCTGGTCGGGCTGCTCTACGCTCAGGGCCCGATGATCTCGTCGTTCAATCGATACGCGACGCCGCCACCAAACCAGTCGGCGAATTACGTGTTTGGCGACTTCCACGGCGTCGCGGTGGCGTCATCCCCACTGTCGATCCCGCACAGCGACTTGTTTGCTGCGTATTGCAAGCTCCAGGTCGTGTTCTGCTACACCGCGCACGATCTCGCGAACGAGGATTACGCAGGTCTCGGTGTCGAGTGGCTCAGTGAAGGAACGGTCTCGGATGTTGCAGCGCGATGGGTGACGATGGAGAGTACGACGGGGGCCTCTGCAGAGATCCAACAGCGGAATGCGCGTCTCGGCAAAAACGTCCAGAAGATTATCTTTCCTGACAGCCACGCAGCGTGGCACCGCGTACTTGGCGTCGCTGGTTTGCCCGCACTACTGCACTACATCCTGACAGGGTACGAGACGATTTGCAGCAGTAGGTCCAAGAATACAGCTGATCCTGGTTCTTCAAGCTCGTCTCATGCTGAAGAGGAAGAAGAGAAAGGCAAGAAGACGAGCGCTGGTGGTGTTGACGATCTCAATATGGTGCTTGAAAACGTGCTTGTGGATTTTTTGTGGATCATCAAGGGGCTCCTGCTCAACAGTGTGAGCAACCAGCAAGAGGTTCTCCAGCACTACGTGCTGCACGTGCTCTGTCACGTGTTGGTGAAACACCAGTCGCGTCTGCGCGAGATCTGGACGCCGAGAAGCCTGCTTGTCTGCGTGGAGATGATCAAGAGTATGTACGCCATGCTGCCATCCCGCAGGAAAGAGCTGCTGAACGTGAACCATCCGCTGCAAGAGTCCATTTGGGTGACCAACCCGCTGTTCGCGTCTGGAATTCGAGCGCTGTTGATGGATTATCGTCTGTGGGTGTCGACTGATTTCAAGACCCAGTCGATTTTCAACCATCAGCTTTATAGTCTGGTGTGCGAGTACCCGAGACTGTTCAACGATATGCAGACGATTCCGAAAGTGCTGGAGATTCTCCGTGAATTCTACTCGAAGGCGCCGATGTCAACAGCAGCAGTAGATAAAAAGGAGCAGCATGCGCCACCGTCATCGTCAGCATCGAAAGAGAGCGAGGAGAAGAACGACGAGTGGAAGCAGCAGTGCGTGCACACACTCGTGGAGGTCATGGAAGTTTGCTTGACGAACCAGAGCGTGTTCGTGCACGAGGTGAAGGAAGACGAGCTAATGGAGACGACGTTTGCTCGCCCAACGACGACAAATGCGACAAGCGTAGCTGGAAGCGGACCGACTGCGCCAGGTTCAACTGGTGGTGGTGCATATTCAGCATTTGCCTTACCTCGGCGACAAGGTGGGGTGTTCAGTATCAACTTGGAGAACATTGTGTGGAGCGACCAAGCAGATGTGGCGGAAACAGCGACGAAAAATCCGCACCCAGACGAGAACAGTGGCAGTGCTGCGCCACCCACAGCGATGAGTGCGCCAACAAATGTGCAAGTTCGTTTCTCGCTGGTCCGGAATATCCGCGCGATCATTCGGTTTTTGATGACAAGTCAAGATTCTGTGGTGTGCCGATCGATCCTATTGCTTCTACGCCGACTCGCTGTGTCTTTCCTGGACATGCGCTTTGCGCTCATCAGCTCCAACATCATGGACTGCTTGCTATTTTTGATGCGGCAGCCTCAGTCTGCTGCAGATCAACCAGGGTTGAATGGGACCCAAGCCAGTGCTGCTCAAGTAAGCGTTCCGATGGCGTGTGTGCCGCTGTTCATCTACCTCGTGGACTGGTTGGAGTCTATCGAAGGGCGAACTGTGTGGTGCGGACTCGAGGAACACTTGCGACTGATCCTGAATGGTGATGGAAGCTTTTCGATTGGGTTCTTGGAGCTCATGATGGAGTTCTACTTCAATCCGCCGTGGCTTCTCGGCGTACAGCAAAGTATCATCATGAACGACCCGTCCAAGAAGGAATCGGTGCTGTTCCCGATTTCAGCATCTGCGTCGAAGCCGTCGTCGATCCACGAAAGCGGCATCATCATCTCTGACGATGGCATCTCAGCCACGTCTGCTGCTGGCAACAGCACGGACATCAGCGGTGGGATCAACGGACTCAATGAATGGATTCAGCTTGCGAGTCAGTTTGGAGGTAAACGGCTTTCGCTTTCGTGGGAGAAACGAATTGCAGTTGTGAAGATGACGGCGCTTCGGAATCTCATGATTTCAACTTCGACGAGTGGCATCTTGCGCACTGTCGAGTCTTCAACGACCACTAGCAGCTCAGCAAAAGAAGGGAAAGAGAGTGCCATGAACACGCTGGTTGCCGACATGTTTGATGAAGGCGTGAGTGGCATCATCTCGCTACCGTTGCGAGGGGTGCTACCGTTTTTGCCGATCCTTCTTGGAAAGAGTAGTCCAAGCTTCCGCGAAAAGGTGCTGATGGACATCAACGTCAAGCTCAAAACAGACGAACACGCGCAGCAGGAACTGCTTCTGATGAAGCGCGAATGGGCTGAAGCGCTTCTTGAACTGTCGATTGCTTGCGCGTGCGAAGAAGAGAGCGACGCTGTCGAGTCTATTTCATCGCCTCCATCGTCTAGTACGTCTCAACATGAAAAGGAGAGGGACTCGAGCTCTCGTGAGTACGGTCGGGCCTACAGCTTCGACGCAAGCAAGACTGGCGAGGACTTGGTTCTGGACACAATCGTGTCGCTGCTGTGTGTCGCGATGAACAATTCTCGCGGCTGGCGGTCGTTTGCAGACTTGATCCTTGCACTCAAGTCTATCCGTCTCAAGTACGATCACCAACTATCCGGAAGTGTCGACAACTCTGCACCAGCAATGTCAGCGCCAGACCGCATTGGACAATCCGAGCTGTATTGCCACAGCCTCGATTGGCTTTCTCGAGTCGCTGGGATCGTGCTGCAGCGAATGGCGAGAAGCCGAACGATCCTCTCGAGAGCTCTGGCGGAGAATCTACAAAAACTGCTGTTCCTTGTCCACGAGACTCTTCTCGCTTTGCCGTTGAGACCGCAGTCGGATGGCTCGACTGCTTCTTCATCATCGTCAAGAGCCAAAGCTCCTACAAGTGGTATGTCAGGATGGATCTGGTCGGATAATCAACTGTTCTTGTTGAATGCAGTGTTGGACATCAGTGCAAGACTGATCCAGAGTACGCACAAGATGCATCGCATTGGACTCTTTCCAGGACTTCAAATCCTGCAACGCGCGCTGCCGTTTATCACTGGGAAAGCAATGATGGAGCGTGTCATCGGAGTGCTGGTGTCGTCTTTTCAGCAAGAGATGGGGGTCGTGGCGGCGCTGAAGGTGTACGACCATATCCCAACCCGTGAGGTGTTCCTTGGCGCCATGATTTGTCTGCGGCGTGCGTTGCTGATCCAGGAAGACGAAGTGATACTGGATCTGCTGCGTGTGTTGACGCTGCGGATTACCACATCAGGGTCATTCGTCGACGAACTGCACACTGCGGATTTGACTGTCCAAGCGTTGAGCGACATGTCCGAAGCGAATGCCACGATCGTGTCGCTCGATGCGTTGGCGTTATCCATTAATGAGACGGAGATGCACGAGCGCGAAGAAGAAGCGGATTTGGTCCCCCACTTTCCCATCGCGAAGGAACTGCGAAACTCCCAGCGTCGATTCTCTTTGAACGTTGAAGACGGTGGCGATGAAGGTGTGGAGAGAAACAGTGAATATCAAACACAATTTTTGGATGAGAACGAGCGCCTGCTGTGGGCAGCACTCGAGGTCGAGGAAAACCGGATGATGGAGTCACTGCGGGACGTGTCAGAGCGCGAGAGGTTGCAAGCCCAAAGTAAAGCGGAAGCTCGCGCGATTCGAAAGAAAGAGTGGACTGAGAAGCTGTGGGTGAAGCAAGAGTTCACATTTCGCTCCCAGCATCAGTACAACGCGCTGGATAAAGCTGCACCAGATGCTCTCAAAGCGTTGGGGCAGGCTCAAGTGTTCCGGATTGGGCTGTACGAAACTCCGCATCCTGGTCGGATGAGAAGAACGCTGGATGTGGATTTGAACTCACTGCCCATTGTGGACAAAGAAGCAAGCGATCCAAACAGAGTTGACGATGCTGTTGACGTTCCTGGAGTTCGTCGTCGGCAGTTCTCACTGCCGCTTGAGATTATCCACGGAGTTGATTTCGAAGCGGACCACCAGAGCCCATCGGGTTCACCTTCGCGCACGAGTGGATCGCTGCTTGAGAGGGTTGGGCGTGTTGTCGCTGAACAAGGCGGTGGCGAAATTCAGGACATCACGACAGATTCAGCTGAAGAGCAGCCGAAAGTGGCTGAAGACGAACATCCAAATGATGGAGCTGCAACACAACGAATTGACCAGGACACAGAGAAACCTGAGACTGAGCGAAATGCAGATCTGCGACTGGAGTACGATCATGTTGGCGCTGAAATGAGCGAAGAAGAGAAGTCACCAATGCCGTCTGTGGAGAGCAGTCCTGCGAACCTGAATGCATCGAGTTCCTTAAGACTGATGGCGTCTCAAATCGATTTCGAGCGGCAGTATGAAAGTGGTCTGGATCCAGGCGAGGGAGTCGCGGTGTCTGTGGAAGACCAGCTGGTGGCCCGAGCAGTTTGCCGTCGCGTTATTCCAGAGGGGATCGTGAGTGGCACTTTGTATCTCTGCAATGACTATCTGGCTTTTGAGCCGGAGCCGCCATCCAATCCGACCGACATTGGTGCAGAGTCCGGTAGTAATTCTCCAAGCCCCAGCACAGATGAAGCGGCGCCGGGACTTCATCGTTGCTGGCGATGGCGATATTACCACGTCGTCGCTGTTTACCTCCGCCGTTACCGGCTACGCGACTCGGCGATCGAGATCTTCTTACGTAATGGAAGCAACCACTTTCTGGACTTCCCGCTTGCCGCAAGACACCAGCGCAACGAACTAGTTCGTCTCCTGTACTCTTTTCTCCCGCGCAGTGTGCCAAAGCAGTGGCCGGGGAGAGGAATCCCAAACCTTGGAGCAACGACGAAAGCCTGGCAAAATCGCCAGATCTCGAATTTCGAGTACTTGATGGCGCTAAACACGTTTGCAGGTCGAAGCTTCAATGATCTGACCCAGTATCCCGTTTTCCCATGGGTGTTGAGCAACTACGAAGCCGAGTCACTGGATTTGAGCGACCCTCGCAACTTCAGAGATCTCTCCAAGCCCATGGGAGCCTTGAACTCCACAAGACTTGACGAGTACTGGGAGCGCTACAACTCTTTCGACGACCCTGTGATCCCGAAGTTCCTGTACGGATCGCATTACTCGACCTGTGCAGGCGTGGTGCTCTTCTTCCTCTTCCGCTTGCAGCCGTTTGCCGAGCTGCAGAGACGCATGCAAGGCGGCTGCTTTGACTTGCCCGACCGACTGTTCTACTCGATCAAAGAGACCTGGGATATGTGCAACTCGCAGATGTCGGAAGTGAAAGAGTTGACGCCGGAGTTCTACTGTGACGGCAATTTCCTGAGAAACGTGAACAAGTTCCCACTCGGTAAGCGCCACGACCAGCAAGTCGTGAACGACGTGCAGCTTCCAAAATGGGCAAAGACCCCTGAAGATTTCGTTCGGATCAACCGCGCGGCGCTCGAGAGCGAGCTTGTGTCGCAGCATCTGCACGAATGGGTGGACCTGATCTTTGGCTTCAAGCAGCGTGGGAAAGCAGCGCTGAAGGCCAACAATGTGTTCTACTACCTGACGTACTACGGCGTCGTGGATCTCGATCGCATTGAAGACCCATTCTTGAAAGAGTCGATGGAGTTGCAGATCGCGCACTTCGGACAGTGTCCAATGCAGCTCTTTGGAGCTCCTCACCCGAAGCGGAACACTGCGGCGTTTGCGCGTCGAAGCCCTGCGATGAGTGCTGCGGTTGGTGCTGCTACCTCGAGTGGTAGCTCTGGAATGGGGGCACCGGGTTCTGGAGGAGTGTCGTCATCGATGACGAGTCCAGTTGGTCCTGGTGGGCCACGGCTCAATACGGGGAACACCAGTGGTGCAGCGAACATTGATCGCCCGCTGTCGCTTTCATTCCAAGATTTTACACCCATGGCACAGGAGAAACGACGCAATTGGAGTGCGAGTGTCGACGTGAAGCCGCTTGTCCAGTGTACGATCCGCCTGGCAAAGATCCTCCCAGATCGAATCGTGACTGTGAACGAACTTGGTGTGGTCGACATGTACAATTGGAAACTGGCACCAAAGCCACAGCCTCCCCTGCAGCAGCAGCACCAACAACAGCGTTCGTCCCACTCAGGAGACGATGCACCTTTATTGCTGTCAGAAGGGGGGAGCAGTTCGACTGAAGGAGGGTTTTCAGTTGATAGCGCACCTTTCAAAGAAGATGCCGGGGCTACGAACTACCAGAGCAGTCCGTTTCTGAGCTCTCCTCTGCAACCAAACATTCACACTCCAGTAGGTACCCCTCATGAAGCATTGTCCTCACCTGCTGCCACGCTGCATCTGTCAGATGAAGGGCCTTCAAAGCACCACCACGCATCTCAGTGTCCATGGCTGATCGAGGTATATCGGGATGACTCGCCGTTCGACTTTATCCCTCGGATACCGTTCCATGAAGAGCGAGACAGCGGCAGCAGCGGCTCTTTTCCTGTCGCGATCTCTTCAAATGGGCGAGTTCTAATCTCTGGAGGCGGTCGCGGCGGTGCGCTTCACTTGCGCTTGCTGGATCTTGACAATGGGCAGATCATCGGAAAAGCCAGCGCCACGGGCCACGACAGCTCGGTCACGTGCCTTAGCGTGGACAAACTCACGTACAACGCGCCGCCGAACCAGCAGGACGAAGAAGAGCTCATTGTCTCAGGCTCGAGAGACGGCACAATGGCGCTATGGCGGCTGTCACGGGTCAAGCAGGACCTTCTGTTTCGTCTGCCGCGAATCTCATCGTCTCCGATCATGATCTTGCGAGGACACTACGAACCGGTGCTGGACTGTAGTGTAAGCACGTTTCTCGGACTCGTTGTGTCCTGTTCCAAGCGGCTGGGGATGGTGCACTACCTTCATAGCGAAGGCCAAGTCGCGTTTGTGTTGGAGCCTCCGTCGTGCACAGATGGGAAGACCACATCAGTGTTTTCAAAAGTCCGACTGTCCGCAAAGGGCTACATCTTGGCAGTCTCTCGAATCGCGCAAGTCAACGTTGATGATCACTTGGAAACGAAGCAAGAAGGTGCAACAAGTGAGACGTCGTCAGTCCAGCAAGAGCAGCAGCAAACTGGAGACGTTGTTGTCAAGTGCGTCTGTCAAGTGTTCAATCTCTCTGGCGTGCTGCTGCACACCCACGAATTTGCAAACGAAGACATCAGCGACGTGCAGCTGTCTGCAGAGGGCGACTTGGTGTTCCTCACAGTGGCTCCCGGGACGATCCGGATCTGCCGCCTCGATGAGTACGTTCATTTTCTTGCTGTTTGTTGGCTCACGTTGCTGCATGCGCTAACGTGCTTTTGTTTGACTTGTGTAGCTTTGTCGTTGTGCAAGAGTACGTGTCTCCGGACCACGTCGAGTCGCCCATTTCAGCGACCTGCTTTGGCCCGAAAGAAGCCGTGATCCTGATCGCCTCGGGTCACAATGACGGCACGCTGGTGCTGCAACTGCTCCCGGACGCGGACGGATCGGTGTCGTTCCTCGCGAGCGTGCGCAAGATGCTCGGCGTGAGCTCGAAGCTCAAGATCGTCAAAGGAACGGTGCAGCAAGCGCAGAACCTCGCGATGACGACGCTGGGGAACGCCAAGGCAGTCACGAGTACCGCGAGAGACATCGCAGGCGAAGCGATCGGAGAAGCCAAGTCCATCGTGCGGGGCTTCTTGACGTATCTGCAGCGCCAGAGCCAAGGATGATTGATGTGATGAAAATGAGTTAGTACCCAGAAAGCCAATAGAGGAGAGCCAACCAAGTCCACATGTATACTACAGAAAATGGCGAAGGCTATCAACGAAAATCTAGCCTCTATCGAACTTATCCTCTTGTTGCTTTTCTTGCTTGCCTCCTCACTAGCTGAGCCTCTCAGCCCTGGCTGCGGTTTGGGCGAAGCTTGCTGATCAAGCGTCTCGCAGCGCGTGGGAGCGCAGGAGAGAAGCCCGAGACCACGTCCTTGTCGCTCGGCGGTGGCACGTGGTACTCAAACGATTGCGACACGTACACGAACGCGACCATGTTGAGCAGCACCAAGAACGCCATGACGTAGAAAATGTACTCGAGGTTGCCGTCGTTCAGGTCGCTCGTGATCCAAAACGAGAAAATGCTGTTGAGCGCGCCGGCGACGATGTATCCGAGCGTCGTGGTCAGCAAGTTGAGCGCCTGGCAGACGCTGCGCATCGACTCGGGGACTTCCGAGTAGAACAGATCGTACGCTGTTTGAGAAAATCAAATACACGCAGAGGCAAAACGACAGATGAGTATGGTTCTCTCGCCAACCCCGGCTGTGAGTGAATAGTGATACCACAAAACGTACATGAGATGCTCGTGAGGATTTCGCTGATGCCTATGAGCAGAAACTGCGGCGTTTGCCACCACACGCTGATCGACGACATCGGTAGCGACTCATTTGCAGTCCCGCAGTTGGACACGACACCTTCGACAAAGTCGCTCTGCTTGCGGTACTGCTCGAGCCAGCCAGCGACCATCATCGACAAGAACGAGAAGAACAGCCCCGTGCCGATCTTGCGCAGCAGCGTCGGCTGGATCCCCATGGAGCTCATTGCCGGATAGATGATTCGGTCAAAGATCGGGATGAACACGAGGATCACGCCCGAGTCCAGGATGCTGAGCATCGCCGACGAGATCAACGTCGAGTTGACGTCGTTACGGTTCACGCGCAGATCCATTTGGCAGCCCTGGAGCACGAAGTTCGACGTCTGCTGGCCGTACACTGCCCAAAAGACGATGATAATACTCAGATACGGCGACAGACGAAGCACTTGCATGACGTCCTTGACGTCAGTCGCAGAGTACGAACCCCCTTTCTGGCGCGATGCCAAGCGGATCCACTCAGTCGAGCTCCCAGACAAGATGAGCACAACCGTGCCGTAGAGCACCGAGAACGCACCGCTGAGCGCGAGGATCATGTGCCACACTGGCTCGTCGACAAAGTACGACATTGTCGTGAGCAAGATACCAGGGATGAACGCGATGCCACCACTCAGCACGAGCTTGCCGCGGCGCGAGAGTGTGCCGGCTTGCAGCAGCACTGCGAAGAACGTGTTGAGCGCGCTGCCCTTTGGTGGCACGCGGCGGTAGCGGCTCTTTCCGCAGTAAAACACCAGGAACGCGAGCACGAACACAGACGACGGGATGAAGAACGACGCGAAGAAGCCGTACGACTCGGAGATGTACGGCGGGATGCCGTTCACCGCGAGGTTCGTGAGCACGCCGTAGCTGAACGTCGCGCCGATGTTGATCGCCCAGTAGAACCAGTTGAAGAAGCTGTCTTTCTCAACGCGCTGCTCCGGGACCGTGATGTCAAACTGGTCAGCGCCGAGCACGACGACGTTCGGCTTGATGCCACCTGCACCGAATGCGACGCCGCCAAAGAGTCCGAGCATGAACAACGGCATCGACGAGATGCTCGGGAGTGACGCAACCACACACAGAGCAAGCCCCGCCAGATACAGCAGCGAGAACCAGACGATACTGTGCATACAGGGATAGCGTGATGATTAGCTAACCACATCACAAGCAATGCACCAACCAGTCAAGCAACCAATTACGTACGTGGAGAAGCGTCCGAGGTACTTGTCCGCGACGTAGGCGCCGATGAGCGGCGTCAAGTACGAGAGCGATGTGAATGCATTGTTGAGCTCGGCCGCGAGGTTGTTATTGATGCCCAAGTGCTTGTGGAAGAAAATCGGCAGCGAGCCCGTTAGCCCATAGTACGCCAGGCGCTCACAGAGCTGCAGCAGAAATCACACACAAAACAGCAGCAGCAACAACATTAGTGAGTCACGGTGGAGAAAAATTCATACACATGCACGCACACGCCCATACATGTATAGAGAGAGAGAGAAAGAGTGACGCACCTCGGTGACGAGGATGAAGGAGCAGACGTTGACGATGATCGACTTGTGTTTGCGGACGGGCGAGTCGGAGCTGCTGAGCGGCAGCAGACTCTGCTCCTCCTCGCGCGCGCGCGCCGCCTTCGTCTTCTTCTGGGGCACGAGCGACGCCATCCTCCGCGGCCACAGTCTTGGGCTTCTGGGGAGAGAGAATGCGGAATGCGGAGAGAGATCCTCAGCTGCAACAATGGCTTCTTGCCAGACAGTTGGTTGCCTTTTTCCGTTGCGATTGGGTGGGGAGCTGAGACCAGGATTTGGACGATTTTAATGTGCACAGAACCGATTTTTAGATAGTTGTCAGGTATATCGGCCTAGATTATTGCACAGTGGGGGATGCGAAGAAACAAGGATCACACTCACCTGCTTTTTGGACGGATGTGGCGTTGTGATTGGCGGAAAATGGAGTTAAATGGGATGGGATGAAGTAACAACATTCCGTTTTTTTTGGTCTGCCGAGTTGGTGACACGTCGCCTCCGTCATTTTTGACCACGCAGAACTGCATATACCGGTACCGGAATAAAAGACTAGCATGAGCTGCGGTTGCCTTCTTCACATGGACATCTCATTTGCAATCGCAACCTAATTCTGCTCAACCGAAGAAGAGCGCGAAAAGCTGGAGTCCATTCAAGATGGTACGATGGTACTTCTTGGGTGCTTTGGGTCCTGACAGTTTGTGCATGGGTACGGCATTCAACTCATGGCGCTAAAGAGGCGGTGTGCAATCCGATTCGACATGTACTCGTAGCTGCTAGTGATCGCGAACATCGACTCCACCAGTTTTCCCATTTGCAAAATGAGAAGCGGCGACTGGTTGAGGCTTCAAATGGAGATTTCATAGTTGCCACGCCACAGCAGCAGTGTTTGTGGACGAGAAGCCCCATAGTGCACGCCATTCGCAGTATACTGTACTACTACTCTATTCCGTATGCAAGACGATATCCATGCAGCACACACATTACAGGTCGATGGCTTCGACGGACGCTCTGTTCGGAAAGCGCGCACACGATATACGGGGTTCTTAGACGTAATTCCATTCATAACTTATTTGTACAGACCAATCGCTTTCTTGGCTGATAGGGATTTCTCTCTCTGTTCTACAGAACAGCTCATAATACTCTACAACGAGAAATTCGACAACACTTTCG
Organism: Globisporangium emineosum; assembly: GCA_023334195.1. NCBI lineage: Eukaryota > Oomycota > Peronosporomycetes > Pythiales > Pythiaceae > Globisporangium > Globisporangium emineosum. Next base: position 19,627 of record JAASGK010000197.1, read on the forward strand.
CACTCTTTTAGTACCCCGCGTCCTCGTAAATCGTGTCGGGCATGCGGTAGAGCAGCTTTCGTCGCTGGCGCAGCCACATCATCCGGGTGAGCGGGATCCGGATACCCGAGACCATCGCGGCCCACGCACGCGAGTGCGCCAACTCGGTGGGGATCGGCACGGGTGTCACCACCACGCGCTTCATGAAGCGAAACTTGAACTTGAAGAGCGACACCGGCCACTTGCGGCGGATCTGCGCCTTGAGCTGCTCAGCCTCGGTTGACAGCTCGCTGCTTCTACCGAAGCTGATGTTAATACGAGACGCTCTGAGGGTTTTCTCTTTCCTCTTCTCGCTCTGTTTCTCTGGACCGCCGCTTCTCGTGGCTGTCTTGCGGAGCTGCTTGTCGAACCAGGAGGTTGATGGGTCGTCCCGGAGCTGCTGCGCGCTGCATGAAGAGGGTCGCGGGGTCGCCGGACGCACGGCTGCAAGGGACATCGCCGGCGCCTTTGCGATCGCCACCGTCATGGTCTCAGTCTTGGAAGGTTGCCTGGTGTTGGTTGATCTGGTTGCTGGGGTCCAAATGCTGGAATGACGGGCAGAGATGGCGAAATCACAAGCCAAAGGACACATTTTTGAGCGGGAGAGGGCGATCCTCGTTTAGGCAATTTTGTAGCTCTTGGACTATAGAGCGCGACGGAGAAGACGCGCCATATTGGGCAGTTGTGATCTGAGAAAGCAAGCCAAACGCTTTTATAGAGCGGAGATGCGCAACTGCGTCCAATATTTGCAATGCTGCGAGGAGCGGCGGTACGAGTGATGACCATTTCGGTTCTCATTATTTCATGAGAACCAACTTGAAGTTGGTTCTTGACCCTAAGTATTTCAGCGAATCAGATGCTATTATTTTCGTTTTTTACCAATGAGAGATCGAGTGAATCTTTCGTGTCGAAGCGACACAAAATATTTTTACCACCAGCTGCACCACTGACTGATTGGCTGTGAAAAGATGCGTGACCAGCAATTCTGCAGACCAGCTCATGGCCAAGAAGGGCTTTGAAAAGCACCCGAGCAATTGGGTCCATTGCTTGCACTGTGTCGAAGTCTCGATTTTATCTACGTAGAGCTATGCGGGATGCGCGACGCCCCTCACCTGGCACCACACACCAATGTGGCACACATTTGTTCAGGAACTGTAAAAATATTTGCCTTCCTATTGACGTTCATATCTTTCCCCACCACGCCCCTCCCTCCCATCGCCAGTCTGAGACCCTGGGGGCTGAATGGCGAATGAGCGCCAGCAGGGACTTCCACACAAAGGAGATGGATACACCAAGTTTCGCATCGTGAAAAGTGTATCCATCTCGTAAATGATTGTCGCGTCACACGAACACTGATACATTTGTGGGACTTCCTTGGCTTCACTTTCCCCCGATCTTAATCAACCTTGGACTTGGCTTCACTTTTTCCGATCTTAACACCATTTCCAGGAGACTAATAATTGCTTTTCAAGTGCGGGGTTCTGACGCCACCTTGCTCAGCAGCAATTAAACCCCAGTCAGCCGCTGACTGCAAGACGTGGACTCTTGCCATTCGTTAAGACAATTCTGTGAACGAATACACGGACTACCACGCCGCAGCCAAATTTTGGTATTCGCATGGCAGTAATATTGCGGCAGCGCCGTACTGAGAGTTATGAGTTGCACTCCACGATTTCAACTGCTGAAGAGATTTAACCAACTTGTCCACCGTTTTAGCCCAACGTCACCAACACCCTAGCTAACTAACTGTAGTGTATCGCTCATGCTGCTGCGGTGCACAACTTGAACATCAAGCAAGCTTGGAATGCGTCTGCCAGGTCGACGCATGCGTTTGGGGCCTTGCTCGAGACCCAACTGGAGCGTCATCAAACTACCGCCGCCCAACCAGAAACTTTGAATCGCAAATCGCGCAAGAATTCCTCTCTCAGGCGCCACTCTCGTAAGCAGACTCGCACATTTGCTTACGGTACTATGTAGTACATTCGACTGAGTGTGTTTCTTGCCATCACTGCCCAGTTTCTTTGTTTTGTTGTATTATACGACGGTCAGCTCGATCAAAATCACAACTCACTCAGGGTTATGATACTGGTATCTGGTCCGGGCGCCTTTGCAAAAACCCATCGATCGAATGCGATCTCTTTTGAAAAGCGCTGCACTGCAAATGTCTGCGATCCTGTTCTTCACCGTGTGAGAGTCAAATGTCAGTGGTCGTTGGCGATCGCTGATTTTTTCAGTGTGATTGCATTTGAAGTTGTTACTTTTCGAAGCGTAACCATCATTCCGTCTTGGTTCTTTGTGTGGATGAGTGTAGGGGAGCGTTCTGCACTGAACCTCTCTTGGAGCTCATTCATTGGTTGAAATCATTGGAATTATACTAGATTAATCCATCTAGATAACTTAAACCATTTTATATGTTTGTAAAACAACATATAGTACAATCTACCATATTTTTATCAAGTGTAAATTCGAATCAATATATAAATGAAGTACTGATTTGTGAATGTCGATTACGCTCGCGTAACCAATCGTAACCCATGCATGTTTTTGAGGAAACAACCACGCTTTCAAAACCGCGTAATCAACTAAAAGCGACCCAGAACTCTCAACCAAGCAAAACAAGCCAGCATAACCTACACAAACCCACCCACAACAGAGGTTACTCTTTTTGTTTTTCCGCACACATCCCAATAATAAGGCGGCCGCAGAAAGCACCATATATTCAATATGGAGCAGCATGGCGGCGGAGGTGGCGGCAAGTTCTTCGGCGCCTTCTCGTCCGCGGCGGCGTCATCGCGGCGGCGCCACTCGTCCAGCGAGTCCGACCTGGAGCACCAGCACGACAGTCGCGCGGACCAGCACCAGGACGCGGCGTACAACGACGAGGAAGCCATGGAGCGCTCGCGCGTGCAGCTCGTGTCGTCGCGGCGCAAGCCGTCGCAGGAGGCCGACGACCTGGAGATCGACCTGTACCGCTCGAGCTTCGCGAGCAACGCCAGCAGTAACCACTTCCAGTACGCGCCGTACAGCAGCAATACGACGCTGAGTAACGCCAGCAGCCACCACTCGCAGCACCACTCGCAGCACCTGAACCACTACCCGCTGCATGCGTCCCTCAAGAAGTCGCTGCTGACGTCCACGTCGTCGGGCTCGTACATCGAAGCGACGACGCCGGACTTCAAGAAACCCAGCGGAAGTGGCGGTGGAGGGCCGAATAAGAAGAAAGCGCGCTCGAAGGACGGCAGCGGCAGCAGCCACGCGGGGGAGGGCGACAACAACCGCAAGAGCCTGCCGACGCTCGACGCGTACGCGACCAACTCGTCGCGCAAGAGCAAAAAGTACAAGCGCCGCGCCGACGACGAGCGCAGCGACCACATGTCGTCCACCATGTCCAGTAAGCCCCCTGCCTGCCTATACAAGCTGTAGTCTCCTGTTGCTGCTAATGATGGATGGGATGGGATGGGGCGTGACCACAGACTAACTACACTCTGCGCTTGTTCTTTCTTTCCAATTATCTAAACAGCCGGTGTCGCCAAGTCGCGCACGAGATCCGGACGCTCGGGCGTCTCGCAGGGGGACCACAAGACGACGGTGCTCACGGAGGTGGGGGCAGACAACGCGTTCGCGCTGCCGCTGTTCAACAAGGACGCGGTGCTCGGTGGCACCAAGCAGCAGAAGAGCCAACTCGAGCGCGTGGTGGACCAGACCCATGTGACCATGGAGGAGACGCAGAAGTACACTTTCGCGATCGTGCTCAAGCACACGGAGCAGGTATACCGGCTGCTGCGCCACCGGTTCCCGTCGCGCTCGGCGGCATCGATCCGCCGCGACCTGCCGTACCAGGTGAGCCAGCTGCAGCAGAAGTGCGTGCGTCGATTGATCCAGGCCGGGCTCGGCGCGACGATCTTGGAGAACGACGTGTACGACGGTGATGCCGATGACCAGGACGAAGAGGAAGCTGGAAAGAACATTTGCGTGCTGATCGACCCGAAGAAGGACAAGGACTTGCTGATCCACGAGTTCAAGCGCGAGATGGACGAGCTGTCGATCCGCCAGGGCAACTCGGTCGGTCGCTTGGGCGAAGAATCGCTCGACGCGATCAAGGAAATGTGTTTCTCGCCGGCACTCGAGCTCCAGCTGACCCACAACATCATCCAGAACGCGCTCAAGGACTACGACAAGGAAGAGTGGGTCATTGATGTGAACAAGGAGCTGACAGTGAACGACATTGTGCTCGACTGCTTCCCGCTCCACGACCGTGCGTTCAACAAGAAGTTTTTCGCCGAGTACCGGAAGCGCACGTTCGAGATGAACCCGCGTAAGGCCGCGTCCGGTAACATTGACCGTTGGGCGGTCGAAGAGCTGCGTCTCCACTTTGGCGAGCGCGTGGCGTTCCTCTTTGCGTTTATGCACATTTACACGAAGCACCTGATGCCGATCATGCTTGTAGGCATTGTGTACTACCTCGGGTTCCGGTTCTCGCACAACGACGTGTGGAAGCAGTACCTTGAGGGTTTGTCGATTGTTGGCTTTGTGGTCGCGTGTTTCTGGGGTCCGTCATTCCTGATTTGCTGGGAACGCGAGACGCGCATCCTGCTGGAGAAGTGGAACTTGGCCAAGTACAAGAAAACGGTCTACGAGCGAAACGACTACAACCCAAACTTCCAGTACCTCTGGGTCAAGAACGAGCTGACGAGGGAGATGGAGAAGGTCCCGAAGCAGCGCAAGAACCACTGGATCCAGCTCACGATGCTCTTCTATGTGCTGCTCAGCGCGGTCATCCAGTGCATCTGTTTGATGCCATTCATTCAGTGGTACGTGTACGCGAAGAACGCGCCGGTGTGCGACGTCTGCCATGCGAACAGCTTGGGCGAGTCGACGTACGAGTGCCTCTGGTACGTCACGTGCTTCCACTCGGAGGATTCGTCGCTCGGCACCGACCGCTGGCTGTACATTCTGATCCAGGGCATCACGCTCGGTCTGCTGATCGACATTATCTTCTTCGAGGTCTTCAACTGGGTCTCGGAGAAGTTTGTGGGCTGGGAGAACTACGCGAAGAAGTCGGACTACGAAAACCGTCTGATCCACCGTCGCTTCGTATTCGTGTGGAGCAACTGGTTCTTCTGGTTCTTGTTCCTGGCGTTCGTCTACTTGCCGTTCGGTGACGTGTTTTTGAAAAAGCTGAAGGAACTCAACTTGGAGTGGCTTGCGCCGTACGACTGGGATCCGAACCTGCTCACGCTCGACACGCTCTTCGTGACGCCGCTGGTCGTGACGCAGTTTCTCAACATGCTCCTCGAGACGTTCGTGCCGTACTTGCTGCGTAAGCTCCGCGGTCGTCCGGTGGTCTGCCGCAAGTCGTCCCCTTTTTCCTGGTGTTTTCGCCGCGTGCGTCGTCTATTCCGAAAGCCCAATATGTCGAATCCCGACTCGTCCAAGAACCTCACAGCGACGCGTCTGGCAGCGCTCGTCAAGCAGAAGACCGAGTTCACAGTGCCCGTGCTGCTGTCGTCGGACGACTGCAACCAGTACACTGCGTACGAGATCATCGCGGAGCAGAAGCTGCCGATCTTTGACCCGACGCTGGACTACCTGGACGCGTGTATCCAGTTCTCGTACGTCGTCATGTTCACGGTCGTGTGGCCGCTGCTGCCGCTTCCTGCGTTCGTGAACAATCTGCTGGAAGTGCGTGGCGATGCGTTCCGGCTCTTGTTTGGAAACCGGCGCCCAATGCCGCGCCGCGACACGTCTATTGGCGAGTGGGTGACCGTGCTCTCGTACGCGAACATCATCGGTGTAACGGTCGTCACGGGCTTCATCGTCGTGTACCACTGGGGGTACTTCATGACATCGTGCAACTTTGCGTTCGCAGACGGCTTCATGGTTCCGTTCAGCACTCTGGAGGAGTGCAAACCCGAGATCACTGCGTACGACCCGTCGCGCTGGAAAATGCTCCAGATCGTCGTGTTTGTGCTGCTCGAGCATTTCGGATTTTGCCTGCGGTACCTGGTGATGCAGATCGAGAAGACGCCATCGTCGATCCGCAGCTCTGGCTACCAGCGTTTGAAGCAGATCCAGGAGCTCACGAGCTCGCGCGCGGCCCACTCGAGTCAGTTTGTGTACGTGCAGAAGCTGCGCGAGCTATTTGACAAGTACGATGTGGAAGGCGACGACCACTTAGCCGAGAACGAGCTGATTCCGTTCTTGGCCGAGTGGATCTGCAAGCACCCGTCCGAGCTGCTGCCGTGCTCGAGCATCATCTTCCGGTACATGGACAAGAACGGGCTGGGCAAAGTGCCGTTCGCGACCTGCTGCCTCATGCTGCAGCACGTGCACCACGACCGGTTCTTCTCGTGCCTGCTGGGTATCTACGACCCGCTGAACGGCGACCTGAACGACCAGATCTGGCGCGCGGAGGACCCGGTGGAGTTCCACCGGGTCATGAGCGTGGTCTCGTCCGTGGTCTCGGAGCGCCGCAGCAGTCTGACGAGTCTGCCCAGCATGTCTGTGGCCGAGAGCTTCATCCGCCCGCGCGACTCGACCTTCTTCTACGTGGACAGCAACGAGAAACAGTGAGTGGAGTGTTTGTTGGGAGTGCGAGAAAACAAGTTTTGAATGAATTTATGGGGAATAATAAACAGGAGACAAACAGAAAATACAAAAGCTGAATAGGAGTTAGTTGGGAATACGTGTCAAAGCACAGAATACAAACTTTTTCATATTATTGCGTCTTCTTCCAATCGCACTGAGCGAAGCCTATGCGCCAAGTTCGAGCATCTCACTGCCGACCTCAACGGATTGCTGTATAAAAGTATCCAAGGTTCGCCTTGAGCTCGTCTGCAGCAAAAACCCCAGGTCGGTTCAGGGAGTTCTCGAAGAGCAGGCTGGAAGATGAAGTTCTGGACGGTGGCTCCGCGGACCTCAATCGTCTGCTCCCTGGCGCCAAGAGAACGCTCTTGTGGAGCCCTCCGTCTCGACGTGAGAGACCGTAGAGAAATACACACAAGCTGTTCCGTTTGCCGCCGCCACCTATCACCAGGACTCTGGGGTATTCTCTCAAGTGGAGACGATGAGGGAGACGGACGCTCTGGGTAAAATGGGCAGTTCCTTACCATCACTCACTTTAGCTCACACCATCACTCACCACAGCAAATCAACCCATGCCGCTTTAGTTCCGTGTCAGCCGTATCTTCCGTATGTTATCCAAATAGTCAATTCAAATTAACATCCGATATTAGCGATCCTTTCCATATTGTGGAGCGTGCATCCGTATTGAACAGGTTCAAAATCAACCCATTTCCGCCTTTGAAAACTCAGAAGAAGCGTCAAAGTCCGAGAGCGAAATGTCTGAAGGCTGGATCCCATTCGTGCACGCAGTTCGCGTTGGTGAGTGAACGACACCGCTTTTCATTCTGCAACTTGAGCCCGACTCATCACATTAGGACTCCAGACTCCAAGACCGTATCCCACTCCACACAATACCTACCACACAACACTCAAGATCAACCACATACCATGTTGAACCTCGTCTTCCTCCTCGACATCACGGGCTCCATGGGTAACGAGCTCGAGGGGGTCACCAAGACCGTGAGTGAGCTCGTTAAGACCGTCTACGAAGACGACGCGTTCAGCGTGATGGTCACGATCGTCACGTTCACGGAGAGCGCCAAGGGCTGCTACGTCACCAACCACAGCTTCACGGACGGCGCTCAAGCGAGTGCGTTCGTGTCGTCGATCAAATTGTGCTCGCCACCTGGCCAGCCGAGCATCACCGGTGCGAACGGAGGCGACGGCGACGAGAACCACAAAGCCGCGCTGGCGGAGCTGCTGCTGCTCGACAACACGATGCCGACCATCGCGTTCCTGATCTCGGACGCCGGTCCGCACTTGGTCGCCGACCGCCTGACCCCCGAGGCCGGCCAGGAGGTCGCCTACCTCAAGAGCCGGCACAGCATCGTCAACACCGACATGTTCCACGTGCTCGCGCTCGTGCAGGCCCACTTTGAGAGCAACCTGATCCTCAACATCATCAAGTACACCAAGAACAGTGACCACCGGCTCTACGGCGCGATCGCTAAGCAGTTCAACGGCGTGCTCATCACTCCGCAAGTGCGTCGCGCAGACCAGCTCTCTGCTGGTCTGATGGCGATCCTCACCAAGATGTTTGAGAGCTTCTCGGGAGGCGACGTGGGTAATAGCGGCAGTGAAGGGGCCGCTGACTCGGCGCTCCACGCGTTCGAGTTCTACGACGTGCACAACTTCGCGTTGCCTGCCTCTGAGGCCGAAGTGAAGCAGAACGAGCTGCCGGTGGTCGGGTCCACGAAGGAAGTGCTCTTTGAGCTCATCGAGCGCGCGACTGTGATCGTCGGTACCAAGTTCGGGAAGCGCGCGATCGAAGCCACGGGCCTGCAGGAGCAGGTGGAGCTGCTGCTGGTGATCGCCAAGTGCCTCACCAAGACCATGCCGTACAGCAGCGCGCTCGACCGTGCGAACGCGCTGGTGGCAAAGATCCGCGAGGTCATGCCGGAGGAGAACCAGGGCCACTTCAAGATCCAGGCGTACGAGCTGCCGCTGCTGCTGAGCCAGGACTTTGAATCCACGATCGAGTTTGAGGCGGCCGTGAGCGCGATCACGCTCATGGGGCCAGGCGAGACCGCAGTCACCTCGCTCGGCGGGGACGGCGACGACGAGGAGAAGTCGGCCTTCGACCCCAAGGCGCTGATCCAGACTGCCGGAAGTCTCTTTCTGGGCCACCTGGCGGTGCTCCGCCTACCGGAGAAGAACGGGAAGCTCGACTTCATGGACTCGTGGTCCGCGGTGATCACGAAGATGGCCAACGACATCATGACGGCGTCGGACTTCCTCGCGCTGATCGGCAGCGACGACTCCACGGCGGGGCTGAGCATCCGCGCGAACGAGTACAACTACGCGCAGATGTTCGCGGACCCGCAGGACAAAGTGGGCAGCGCGCTGCTCCAGGTCGCGTCGGGCACCCAGGTGCTTGACATCATCACGGCGCTGTTGGCCGGGGCGCCGCCGGGTCTCTTCAGCCCAAACATGTTTCGCGGCACGCTCGCAGCATCGCTCATGGCGCTCGTGTTGCAGCACGACCCGCCGCTGACCGCGTACCAGTGGGAAATCGCGCGCAAGTTCGTGCACTCGATCCAGCTACTCATGGGCCCCAAGCCAAAGGAACTCAAGGTGGACCCGGAGCTGCCGCTACCAAAGCTCCTCTTCCGCCTCTTGCGCCTGGAAAGCCCAGTAGAGGAGGATAAGGAGGACAACGCCAACGCAAATGCAAAGCTCGCAGCGGCGGCGCGCGCCTTCTTGCAGGAGATGCTCGCGACGCGCATCCAGAACGTACTCAAGTTCAACGCGGGCAAGTTCCTGGAGATCGTGGAGCACATGGTCGGGTACACGCACGTGAGTCTGGTCGAGAACGTGTTTGAGCCGCACGCGCTGGACGCAGACGTGTGGAAGTTTGACGCAGCGCAGGCGACCGAGCGCGTCGCAGAGCGCAAGCTAACCCAGGCCTTCCGGACGTGCGCGGAGAACGCGCTCCAGGCCATTTACATGGACTTTAACAGCAGCGATGGTGGCGAGACGGCCAAGAGCGTGACATCGCCACCGTCGCTGGACGAAGTCTGGCCAAGCTTCAACGCGGACCTGCCTAAGTACGTGTTGTTGCACAAGCGCACGGCTCGCTACACCATGAAGAAGAAGCCGATGTCCACAGGTTCCGCTGCACAGGAGATCAGCTGGGAGGATAACGACGAGGTGCTAAGAAAGAACCTCGACGACGACATGTTCGCGGCGCTGGCGATGCAGCTGCTGCGCAAGAAGCACGATGGGTTCGTGCGCGAGCTGCGCGCTCGTCGCCAGGACGCAACCTCGGAGCAGCGCTGGCAGGGCATCGTCGAGACTATGAAGGCGCCGTTCGACGAGTTTGTGCGCCGAGTGGCCGCGTTCCCGTCGTCCGCGTGCCGAGACCACCGGCTGCTACTCAAGGCGTTCAAGACGCTGGGGAAGCTCATGGCTACCGCCGAGTACGAGGCCAAGCTCCAGGTGCTCATCACGGGCCGCATTACCGTCATTGACGACAGCGCGTCGCCGGACTCAGACGAAGAGCAGATCGTGTTCAACCGCGGCAACTTGCACCCCCACCCGGACCGCTTCGTGCCCATGTCGGACAAGTTCAAGGCCAAGCTCCGCGGCCTGCAGCGCAAGCACCAGTGGCCGCTGGCGCACACGTACCGCCCGAGCGACTTGCCCAACCACAGTGGGTTCTGCAACAGCAAGCCGTCCGAGTGGGCGGCGAGACGCTCCAACGCGGCGCAGACGTTCTGGGAAGCCTAGTTGGAAACGTACTGTGAGGAAGACAACCCACGTTCTGTATGAGTTTGTATCTCTTGTATTGTAAGCAAAGTGCGAATCTAAGCCAACGCTTTCTGTAGCACTTCTTCTGCTGCGATTCCATCCGATTGGACGATGTTTCGCTCATGAAACAAGTTCTTCGTGCCCTACAGATGGTCAGTCTATCAGTTACACTTCACTTGCTTGAGGCAGTAGGTATGGTTTGTTTTGCGATCGGCTATGAGCTCCGCAAGAAGCTCCTGCACATGTTCCCCAAGACTCTCAAAGCCGTGGCGATGCACGGCTTTCTCACGTTTATCCGTGGTGTCCCGCCGGACCAGGAAAGACAGGAGACGATCTCACCCATGGGATTCTGGAAACTCAGTCTTCTAGAAAACCAGACTGCCATCTTCCCGTTCCAGACGCTCTCGTCGATCTTCTCAACACTGGTGCTAGTGCTGGGGTACATTGTCTACTGCAAGGTGTATCGCTACTTCGTGCCTGAGAAAGATCACGTTCAGCGTAACATGACTGGCACTGCGACCTCCGGCGGTGAAGAGATACTGCTCACGCAGAAGCGCGTGCTGACGCTCTTTGAGATCGCCACGGGGGCCGAGCTCGAGTCGCGCTTCGGACTCATGTCGACCTACGAGAACTACCTGTTCGTGAAAGGCATGAAGTACACGTCGGCCGACGGCATCTACAGCAGCGGCTTCGTCAATTGCGAACAGCAAGTTCCTCATGCAAACCAGCGACTACTGGCACATTGTGGCCATGAAGTCGCTGCAGGGGCGGTACAAGAACGTCTTTGTGTACGAGATCGCTGGCAGCACAGCCCTCCACTCCTGTATATCCCATAAAGTCTCATCTCCTGTGTTCTTCTTCCCCGCCGTTGTTCGCTCGGCATCCGCCAGATCTTCCCGCTTTCTGTGTCAATAATAATAATCACCTGCAAGTTAAACAGGGAGCGAGGACACCAACACTCACTAGTCAAATAAATATTTCAGGGTTCTATTCGGCCAGTGAGTGTTGGTGCTTGAGTGGAGAGCTGTACCCATATCATGTTTGAGAGGCGAGCCAAAACCGCGCTCTCTCTCGCCCATTTTGAAGGGGATATTAGCGGTGGAGGTGCTGCGAATGATTGGAAATCAAGGCTTGGTCTTTCAGATTGGTTATACTGATGATATGCAGGGTATGTGAAGAAGAGAGCCATGCTTTCAGATCCATCGCGCTCCTACTAGCAGAAGTAAACGATCGCGCTCAGGAGAGCACGCTGATGTTCAAGTTAATCAGGTCCGTGAACGTGAACGTGTGCGGGTACACGAGCTTCGCGGTCTGCTGCACCGAACTGCCAGCGATCTCGTAGACGAAGACGTGCTTGTACTGCTGACCCGTCAGCTTGATCAGCACGATCGACCAGTAGTCTTCGGTCTGCAACACGTACTTTTGGTTGGCGATCACGAACCCGTTGCTGTAGATGCCATCTGCGGTCGCGAACCGCATCCCTTTCACGATCAGGTACTTCTCATAAGACGACAAGAGGCCAAAGCGCGACTCGAGGACAGCGCCAGTCGCGATCTCAAAGAGCGTCAGCACGCGCTTCTGCGTCAGCACCATGTCTTCACCGCCCGAAGCACCGGTCGTATTCGAGCTGTGGCGCAGCACGTGGATCTTCTCAGGGAAGAAGTAGCGGTAGATCTTGCAGAAAACGATGTAGGCAACGATGATCACGAGCGACAGGAGGAGCGGGAGCAACATCGACACAATGAACTTTGCCGGGAAGCCCTGCGCATCGTGCGTGGTGTAGTAGGTCATGGGCGAGATCCTCTCTTGGCCTATCTGCGGCACTGGGATACCCTTTAGGAGATCCGCGATCGAAAACTCGTACAGGTACTGGTGGGTCGTTGGGAACCAGCTGAGCACTTTGTTGCGACTCTCGAGTCCGATCTCAAAGCTGATGATCGCCAGCAGCGGGTCGACGCGCTCGCGGAAGATCGTGCCGAGGATGCTGCAGATACTCAGGTACAGGCACAACAGGTCCGCTCGCACCACGTCCACGTGCGGAGAGACCCGACTCGGAGCCCAGAGCTCGACCGCGTGGTCCAGAGTTACCTGGAAGAGCGCCCAGAACGAGTCGGCGATCCACGCGACAATCACGATCACGCCGTGGGCAAGTGTCTTTGACGAAATCGAGAGGAATGCGTCGCCGATCCAAAACTTGCCCTTCTGGAAGTTGCGGAACGACACGAGCAGCAGCACAAACAGGTTCAGCAGCAGGTCGATGGCGAAGAGGAAGTGCACGCCCTGCACCCACGCCCACGTGTCGCGGAAGAGGATGCGCGACGTCTGGGAGGACTCGGTCAACGCCTTGATCGGGCTACTCGGAAGCGCGTACACGGAATTCAGGATATTAGACTGCTCGCTCTCGGTCTTAAAGTAGTACCCTGATCGCATCGACGTGAAGATCTCTTTGCGGATCTTCCGAGTCGGGTCACTCGGGATGGTCTCGAGCGCCCACGCACCGTCACTCGTGATGCCGCCGAACTTGCAGACGCTGAACGAAAGCTCTTCGTACGGGTACCCAAGCGAGATGATGTGGTGGTAGTCCACAGACGTCGCTTGGAGGTCGTGGATGAGCGCCACAAACGCGACGGCTGCACACCCGCTGCCGCTCTGATTTGGTACGCGATATTCCTGGTTCGCGATGTGCACCATGAGCACCGAGACGTCGGTTGGGTTGGTCTTGCTTCGCACGATGAAGTTGAACTTGATCGTCACCACGATCCCCGTGGACGCCGCGTAGGTCGAGCAGTCGACCATTGGTGCGACGAGCTCCAGTTGGTTCAGGAACGTCAGGTTGTAGCTCGTGTCGCGCACCACTGTGTTGAAGATGGACCGCTGGAAGTCGTTGCCCAGTGCAATCTTTCCACCCGGACTCGCAATCGTACACTGTTGGAATGTCGGACCGGCCGTTTTGTCCAAGAAGAGCGTCCCGTTGCGAGGCGTGGTGTCGTTCTGCAACCCGATGGTCACGATCGCGCTCTCGCGGATGCTCACGCTGGAGCCGACGAGCGCGCGCGTGAGCGCGAACATGTCCGTCATCTTGGTCGCGGTCGGGCTTTGGATGCCGTCAAGCACGTCGACCACCAGCACCGACGCCTTGATGCAGTAGATAAAGTAGAGGACGGCGGCGACGAGGATGCCGAGGCGATGCAGCAGATGCAGCACCTGCCACACGGAAAGGGCGCGCTTGGCTTTCCCTGTCGTCGACTTGGGCCTGATAGGTTTGACGCCGACCAGCGAGGAGGTGGCAGCAGCGGCGGCTTCCGTCAAGTCTCGGGGTCTATCTGCCATCGTACTCTTCCGCAAAGCGTGACTGGACCGTGAAATCGAGAGCCTGCAAGTTTGCGTTTGATGCTGGTGGATGGGAGGCGGCTGGTGACTGGATGTCGGGCTTTCGTGGGAGCTAGGAAAGCGCAAGGGTGGCAGACGTGCAGCCGCGTTGGTTTCAGAGAGCCGCAGGCCTGTATCTGACTTTTGCGAGCGAACACACAAAGCGGAAACAGCTTTCTCCAGTGGAACAAAGAAACGGCCACAATCGGTGTATTTTGAAACTCGCACAGGTCGCCCCTCGCACACACGCGACCTGGGGGCACAGCAACCCCTCGCTCCGATTCACTCTGTCCCCAGTTGATGGCACTTCAGTTTATCTCTTAAACTGCCACGCCACCATTGCGTGGAGGGCCAATACTTTTAGCATCGACCCCACACGTGGCGGCTTCTCTCGATGCTCTTGCCTTGGCGGTCGTCTCAATGCGTCCCACCTTCCCCCCAATCCGGGTTGACGTGCACCACGCGACGCTCAGGTCGCCGTCTTCACGGTGTTTCGAAATCCGGCCTTGTTCTCGTTGATTTCACATGCACACACTCCCTGGGTTGCTAGCCCCACGCTCGCTACAGTCTAGGTATAAAAAAAACTAAAGCCTTGAAGTGAAAAGAGGAGCTGCACCATCCCTCATTCCCCCTCGGTCAGCGTCATGCATGACGTGCCATGTCGAGCTCTCGGATACTTATTTGCTAGTATACACGAACGCATTCGCAGATGAACGTTGTGGGGCCGCAGCAGCGATAACTCGAAGCAGGCGCTTCTTCTCTTAACTCTTCGTCTCGCTTCACACGAACGCACTGGTCGGTGGCAGTGGTGGCAGCGACATCTCCCGCGACGGCAGGTCCTGACGCTTCGACTCGTGGATCATTGGAGGGTGAGTGGGTGGACCTGGGATGCGGATGTCCACGGCTGTATTAAAAACCACCCAGACGTGAGTCTACCAAGGGCGACGATACGAAGTAGTTCACTCCTGTGCATGGGGTGGGTGGTTGACGAGTGCTCGACATGAGCGAGCGTGACGAAACACTCACTGAATGTGTTTTTTTAAATGCCGTTTCGACCGAAGAGGAGGGCCCAGTGACTCCCAGTGAGTGTGATCACTCAGTCAATGGAGGGTGACAGTAAACAAGCTTCTCCGTTTGCTCTCTGTGCCGTTTTCCAGGAATATGTACATGGAAAACGGAGTTTAGAAGGGACGGAGAAGAGTTCAGCTTTTGCAGACCAGTCTCATGGGTATTTGCGGACACCAGGCGAGAGCCGTTCCGCACGTGTTGGCTTCCCTGGACCTCATCCGCGCGGTGGTTTCCTAACTGACACCTGGCAGCAAGACCGCAGTCTAGCTATACAGTTGGTCCAGAAAGTCACGGTCTGTCAAAAAAAAATGATTTTTCCGTCAGATTTTGAACTCGTTTGGTTTGAATTTTCAACTTTTTGGCGCGAAAAAGGTACCGTCAGAAACGCCAGAATACGCTGGTTCTTTTGGTCAAAACAACATGGGTTGGCGATTCTTTTTCA
>JAASGK010000198.1:0-34772 GCA_023334195.1 Globisporangium emineosum
CTCGCGTGGAACGTGACCCGCAGCATCATCTTCTCGCTCGTCTGGCAGAACCGGAACCACCGCAAGCACCAACAAGAACCCCCTCCAGACCCACGATCCCAATGGCACACGATCGACTGCAGCCTCCGTCTCCACCTCCGACAAGCTCTCAACTACGCCATAACCGAAGACGACCCGGATTTACTGCGCGCACTCGTCAGCACCAACACCATCCTCTCGCGAAACCCGCTCCAACCGGAACAGGAAGCTTAGCTTAGCCTAGATTATTTATCACTTGCTAGACTGCTCCTTCGGGCAGAAGAAAAAGTCCAGCCTAACTTGCTAACAAGCCAGGCTATCTTTGCCCCCCCAAGCGCCGTCCGAGTCTTCGGTGCAATTCGATTTCATCGTGTGCATCTATCTGCCATCGTTGAAGCGCGTGAAGCCGCCGACACATCCGGTTGAGAGCATCAAAAGGAGATCGCGTGCCATTATTCGGATATACAGAAAACCGTATTTAATCCATGACAAAAGACAAATTACTAGCCGTGTATAATCGAAACGCGGATTTACACTGGCTGCAGGTTTCATCGAATGGTAACTGTACCTCATGTGGAAGTTGCTGTTGCCCTCGTCAGCACCGGATCAGCCAATCACAGTAGGCAGTTGCGTAATGAGGGGGATTAGTAAACGCAGTCCGAATGTTTGAACAGCGAAGCCACCAAGATGGAAGCACGATGGCAACAAAGCAAGTGTCCAGAGTAAAAATTGCGTGTGTTTTACTGCGGAGGAATCCGAAGCAGAACTGTGTGCGTCTCGCCTCACCTGACGAGCCTGCATCACTGCGACAGACACGTTTTGATTGGAAAGATCTTTCGTACCGTACGATGGTCTTCAACTCGCACAGTGAAGCCAGAACGCTTCTCAACAACAACAATTCATGGAGGATTCCGTTTCATGTTGCAACAAAGAGACACGTGTCTTTTAACAGCCAGCTTGTTGCTTCATGTGAGGGAGAACAACTCCCTCTAAAATCCGCGCAAGTGCGTCCAAAGCAAGAAATCTTGCTGGGGTTGCTTGTTGCGCGCCTGCGGATTACGCCGCGCATCAGCGCAGAGAGAGAAGGAAAAAAATCGAATGCAGTTCATTTGCAGCATTTTGGCACGAAAGAGCAAAACGGATCTTTTTCTTTTCGTGGTCATTTTTGCTAATTTTTGGTCGCACCCTGAATCAGCAACTGTGGCTCGTTTCTGTGTGTGCGCTAAAAAGGAACAAGTTGGCGTTTTCTTCCACTGTCATCATTTTCAGCCAATAACAGCGCTTGATGATGCAATAGAAGAGCCATTGCCCATCCTCGACGTTAATTTTGGCCAATCATATCGGTGATCAAAGGGAGAGTGCACCCCGAATCCCCGTCCCACCCTGCTCTCCTGCCGCGCGGCTGACTCTCTTTGACTTGCTTTCAGTAAGGCGAGTGGTGTTCTGTTTTTCTCCGCTTTTTGTTTCAAAGTGGTTTGATTTTGGGGAAATGGGATTGCTTGCCCATCTGATCGAGCCGCCGCAACGCAAGACACACACAATAGGAAACGTCCCGACGACGCCACCAGTGAACAAGTTTGGCCCCCTCGGCTCGCGCCCAAAAGCAATCCGTCCGCCCCCACTTCCAATCCAGTCTCACGCGCGCGGCACAGAAAGAAGGCGTTTCGTCCGCAACCCCGATCCGTTTGTTTGTCCGCGTCCTCAATCCGCAGATCTTGTCCAAGCTGCTTGGGTAAATATAGCCTCGCGATCCAACTGCGAACTCCCTCAACAGATAGATAGACACGGTCCCGCGTCACCCGCGTGCGCGCATCCCAGTCGGTCGGTCATCCCTTTTCGCCTCCCTGTCGCTCTTCGCCGTCCTTCTTTCTCCGAGAGAGGTGAGTTGAGCCAACCCCAGCCTCCACCATTCCGGACCTGTCGTCATCCCTCGACGCCGCGGACGCGCCGCCGCCGTCCCGCCGCAAGAGCCGCAGCTCGTCCTTCTCGTTCAGTCGCAAGAAGAGCTCCTCGGCCACCCCGTCCAGCAGTATGCTGCCGACCATGCACCCGCCGCAGCTTGTGTCGTCCATGTCGCGCCGCGGCTCCATGCGCTCGGGCTCGTTCCTGGCGCGGGAGTCGTCTACCGAGGAGACGTGCGCGTTCGTGGACAACATGATCCACGCCATCCAGCAGCAGATCAAGCGCGAGCTCGGCTTCAAGGAGATCGTCGTGGCCACGGGCGACGAGGCGCTCGACGGCATCTCGCAAACGTCCACGGTCTCGTCTGCCGACTCGGCGAGCGGCGGTAATGCGATCAACATCCCGCTCTCCAGCTCGCTCAACTCGCTGAACGGTGGCGGCGGGTCCCCGCAGTCGTCCTACTCGGACGAGGTGCGCCAGGTGGTCGGCGACGAGGTCTGGGGCTCCATGAACTCGACCAAGCGCGGCTACCTCTACGGGCTCAAACCGTCGGCCACCAAGGCCTCGGAGTCCGACTGCAGCGACTGCGCGAAAGGCACGGTGTACGTGTCGCCCTACTACCAGAGCAAGAAACGCGTGCTCGTGATCGTGCCGTACCGCGAGGCCGGCATCTGGAGCCGCAGCATCTGCATGCAGCAGACGAGCGCGAGCGACAACAGCGGCTCCATGATCTCGTACCTGAAGAAGGCGCTGGCCGAGAACTACGGCGTGGTCATCATGAACCCGGCCGCGCAGGTCTGCCACCCGAGCAACCACGTCGAGCAGGCGTGGGACCAGCTCATCGCGCCGCTCGACAGCGACATCTTTGTCATCGCGTTCTCGCGCGGCTGCCAGTACGTCAAGCACCTGCTCAACCACGACAACGGCCAGGGCATCGTGCAGGACCGCGTCAAGGCGCTCGCGCTCGTGGAGCCGAGCCACTACGTCGCCGAGAGCGACACGTATTTCGCGCGCCGCATCCTGGCGCGCCGCGCGGTCGCGTGGATCCTGTCGCCCGAGATCGAAGTGGGCATCAAGATCCCGAAGGGCGAGGCGCGCCACGGCTGCGTCTGCATCTCCGCCGGCGTCGTGCCCATGAACGTGCAGGGTAGCAGCGGCGCGTGGGCGCTGGAGATCGTGATGTCGTCGGTCTTTGGCTCGTTTGCGGCCCGCTGCGGCGAGGCCTCGGGCATCACGGTCAACGACACAAAGATCAGCTCGTGCGGCATCTGCCACCGCAAGCTCGGCGTGCTCAACCGTCGCATCCCGTGCACGTGGTGCGAAGTGAAGCACTGCTCGAAATGCTGCGAAGACAAGTTCGTGCCGGCGTTCGGCAGCTGGCGCGTCTGCTCGTTGTGCCAGAACCTGCCGTGCTTGATCGACCCGCGCCGCAAGAACAAGAGCGCCAAGCCGCACAACAGCCCGACGGCCGCGGCCGCGAAGGAAGAGCGACTGAGCGTGTTCATCAAGCCGTCGGGCGACGAGCCCGTGTCGCTGCGGGACTTTGAGATCATCAAGCTGATTGGTCGCGGCGCGTGCGGCCGCGTGAAGCTCGTTCGCAAGAACCACGGCTCGGACGAGGGCGGCTTCTACGCCATGAAGGCGATCCGCAAGAAGCTGGTGATCCAGCGCGGGCTCGTGGAGGCCACGAACGCCGAGCGCCGCATCCTCGACCGCACGAACCACACGTACGTGGCGACGCTCTGCTACGCGTTCCAGAACGAGTCGAAGCTGTACCTGTTGTCCAAGTACTACCCGGGCGGCAACCTGCTGGACCAGATGCGCCTCGCGCGCAGGTTCACCGAGGACCGCACGCGGCTGTACACAGCCGAGGTGGCGCTCGCGATCCGCCATTTGCACGAGAACGACATTATTTATCGCGACCTGAAGCTCGAGAACGTGCTCGTGGACTCGGACGGCCACGTGGCGCTGACGGACTTCGGCATGTCGAAGGAGAACATGCCGGAGGAGGCACGCACGTCCACGTTCGTAGGCACGTACCAGATGATGGCGCCCGAGGTGTTCAGCGGCAAGTCGTACTCGCGCGCGGTGGACTGGTGGGCGCTCGGCGTGATGGTGTACGAGATGATCGACGGCCGCACGCCGTTCAACGCCAAGACCAACAAGCTGATCAAGGAGCGCATCGTGAACGTCGACCTCAAATTTTCGCCGCGGTTCACGGAGGACGCCAAGGACTTTGTGTCCAAGCTGCTCACGAAGAGCGAGGACGACCGTCTCGGCTGCGGCGAGAACGGCTTCACGCACATCAAGAATCACCCGTGGTTCGGTAGCCTCGACTGGGACAAGGTCGCGCTGCGTCAGGAAATGTTCGAGGGCCAGGAGGAGCTCATGAAGAGCCACGCGAAGGAGTACAAGACCGCCGACATCTTCGACACGTACATGAACACGATCGAGGTGCCCGTGGACACGCCGGCGTCCGTAAAGAGCTCGACTAGCGAGCTGTTTGGCGACTTTGCGTTCAACTTTATGGACGAGAGCTCGGCTGCCGACGACGAACCAGAATTTGAAGGCGACGAAGAGGAGGAGGACGGAGAACTTGAACAAGCAGAGGAAGAGGAGGATGAAGCGTCTCCATCGGCTGCACCTTCGGCCGCCGACGCCGAGATCGAGACCTTCCTGACGTCCGCAGACTCGCAGTTCGACATCAGCCTGCTGCGTCCCGACCGCGCGACCGACTTTGGACTCTCTGTGTCCTCGGCGTCGCTGAGCTCGACTGGCTCGGACGAAAATGTGACTGTGGTAGAGACTGTGACAGACCCGGCGCTGACGACCGTAGGCCCGCTCAAGCGCGTCGAGTCGCCCACCGACAGCAACGTGCTGACCGCGTCGCCCGTGAAGTCGAGCGACGCGAAGGACGCGAGTGAGCCTTAGCTTGATCTCTCTTTGCGTAGGTGTCAAGATGATGAGGATGAAGAGAAGGGATCAAGCGCGCGTATGTAAGTCTGTTTCTTCGTGTGGGTGATATAAAGAATCAATAGCTCAATAGTAGCATGTGTATGGTATATAAAGTGATGAAAAAAGCAAAAACAAACCAACTTCCGCAATAGCTCAGCCACCTGTGTCTCTCTATCTAATCTACTGATGCTCTTCGTGCCTGTAGCCACAAATGCGACGAATCTCCAGGACGCGCGCGCTCCCCACTGCCGCCCGCGCTGTGTCCCCCGCTTGCTCTGCTGCGATTTGCACTTGAAGATGCAAAACTTCCAGTGTCGGGTACACTTCCGGCAGCGCCAGTGCGCCCCACATGTCCATGAGTGTCTCAGCCGCGCTGATTACTCGCGGCCACTTGCGCTCGGACGCCGCGTGCTTCATCTGCAGCATGTGATACGCAAACAGCATCTCGGGGCTGCGCTCAAAGACGCTTCGGTGGTGACGGAAGAGCTCTTCGGCCAGTAAACTCTGCTGCTGATCGCCTGAGCGCAGCTGCATGAGCTGCTGCATGACAACCGCCTCTTCTTCCTCCTCTTTGGGGGACAACGGTCGCGCCTGGGGCTCGTTCACACAGCGCCAGCAAGTGCACGCAAAGCCAAAGCCGTCCACGAGCGCCTCCTGCCGTCTCGCTGTTGCCTGGAACAAGTCGATGTACGCGTACTCCACCGCCTGACCCTGCGCAATGCTTCGGATCGCATGGAACGACAGCGTGCGCGTCTGTATGTCGAAGCTCGGGACGACATTCGGCAAGCACGAGTGGTTGAGCGCCATCGCCGCCTCGGGGAAGATACCGGCGCCCACAGTGACCATCCCATTGAGACACAGGGGATGCGCATTGCTCTGCACGCGCTCAAGCGTCTCTTGGACGTGGGACAGCGTGGCAACTTGCGTTAATAACTGATCCGCATGATGGCTTCTGGGGCTGGAGTTGTGTGTGTTGCTGGTGATGCCAGCGACAATGAAGCTCGCGACCTGAGCGAAGATCTGCTTGTTCTTGCGCGCGCTGCTGCTGTTGGTCACGAGTCGACCCAGTGGCGCCGTTGTCCGCACAAAGTTCTCCATGCTCAGCACTGCGAGTGTGAGGCGCACAGTCTCCGTGTCGATCCCTGCGGTCTCCCATACGGTCTTGAGTTGCGCCATCTCCGCTCTATTGCTACTCCTGCTCTCTCCAAGTTGCTCGAGCGTGCGGCACTGGAAGCCGTGGAGCAGCTCGTCCGCGTCGTAGCAGTCACGTGAGCAGTAGAGCGCGAACTTACAGGCGCCGCACTGGAACGCCTTCTTGGTGAGACTCGTAAAGCACCAGTGGCAGCGCTTGCGCACCAGCTGCTGCTTGACAACCACCGCGAACGCAGTCGCCTTGAGCGCGCACTGGCCCGCAGCGATGTGCTGCGTTGCGAGCGTGAAGCGACCGAGCGCGGGGCTCGTCCAGAGCTCAACGCGGTTCTCATTCTCGACCTCGAACGGTTGCTCGTGCAGACCGCGGCCCAACAACGCGTTCGCATTCACCGCTCTCTGCACAAAAGCCACATCGTGCGCATCGAGCCATTGCGTGTGCAGCAATTGCGCAGCTGATGATATGTGGGGACAGCGCCACTCAAGCTGCGTCAGGCCCGCGTCGCTCTTCGTCTGCAGCACGCGCACGGGAAGCACCCACGGCGAGCGCTCTCTCGTTGCATATGCGCTGCAGCACGCGGCCGGCAGCACACGCGCGAGGTCCGCGGTCACCAGAATGTACACGTTGCCAGAGCTGCTTTTCATTTTGCCGGAATGCGGCTCATTCCTATTGGATCGTTAAGTTCGCAAGCCTGTGAAAAGATTGTCAAACGCACCTAGCGAATGACAGACCCCAAAGTGCAATCTGAGTCATCCCATGGATGAGTGTATGCGAGGCGAGTCAAATGGCTCCAGCGACAACCAAGAGCTCATTCGCACTTCCTGATCCCACCAAGCACACCCCAACAGCTCCATGGCGCTGCTCCGCGTCTTCCTCTGCGCTTCCAGCACCGTCGCGCTGCTCGTGCTGTCGCTACTTCTGCTGCTGGTGGTGACGGCGTCATCGCCTGCGCACGCGCTCTTCTACGAGGACGCGCACGCCGAGTCCCAGTTCTTCTTTGAGGGCGACTCGCACTTTGAGTTCGGTCTGCAGGTGGGCAAGCGATTCTCGCCGCAGATCCAACAGCGACTGCAGCGCAACGCCAAGCTGCAGACGTTGCTGCTGCCCTATCACGCGACCCAGGACGGCAAGGCGCTCTACAAGCAGTACCTGGATACCCATGCCGCCACGTTCCCAGTACGTGACTCGCTCTTGTTTGTTTGTTCCTGTGAGGCTGGGCTATCTCACATGGTACAATATCCTGACGCTTTGTATGTGTGTGTATGTGTTGTGCTGCTATACCATCAGGACTATGTCGACGAACTCCGCGGCATTGCAGAAGGAAGCGGCATCCCCTTCGAGGTACTATTGCTTGTCGATTGCTGCTTGGGAACTTGGACATCTTGCTCACTCTCCACGCCATGCTATTAGACGGTCTTCATGATGAACCTGATCGAAGAGTTTGAGGACTCGATCCCCGCGAGCTTCCAGCCAAGCACGCCGTCGGCCGCGCGCCAGCACGTGCTGCGCTGCTCGGACATCGTGCTCACGGCCCCACACCTGCGTGCCGTGGCGCACAACGAAGACGGCAGCGCTGGGGACGTGAACCGCACGGCGATCATCACGGCCAAGATCGGGGACAACCCAAAGTTCGTCGCGTACACGTACCTGGGGGATTTGCCCTCAGGTGCCTTTGGGTTCAACGAGAACGGCGTCGCCTTCACGCTCAACTGTGAGTGCATAATGCTTGGGATGTGTAAGGTTAGCTTCAGATATCTAACATACTGCTTCGTTTGTTCTCTATAGTCGTGCAGCCTGCAGACACGTTCGTCGGTGGGCTCGGCCGCGGATTCGTGTCTCGCGACCTGCTGCACGCGGCGAACGCGACGGACGCGATCGCGCGCATCACGCGGCCAAAGCAGGCGACGGGCCACAACTTCCAGCTCATGGACGTGACGCACCAGCGCGTGTGGAACATCGAGGTCGCGTCGTTCGAGCGCCACGTCATCTATGAGTATGTTCCTCATAATGACACTAATACCACCAACGAGGGTGGAGCGAACGTCAACGCGTTCTTCCACGCGAACCAGTACCAGCGCCTGGACATCAAGCAGCCACCGTACGACAGCAGTCTGCACCGCCTCAAGCGCTACAGCGAGCTCACGCCACCTACGAACGTGCGCGAGGCGCTCGCAATCCTGGGCGACCAGGAAGACCGCTCGTGGCCCGTTTTCCACGACGCGCTCTCGCACGAGCGCGGCGAGTTGTCTGGATGGACCATGACGACCGTCGTGTTTGACGTGCTCGAGGGCCGCGCGTACTCGTTCCGCCGGAACCCCAAGCTCATGAGCGTCAAGTTCATCTGGGACCTCAAGACGCTCGAGGTCACGCCCGACAGCGCCGAGTAAGGGAGTGAGAGAGAGCAAGCGAGCCAGGTGCATGCAGAGCTTCTTTGCAAATGCATTTGCTTATGGAACCGTGAAGGCCAGGTTTGAGGAAACATGTTGCCCATCCAAAGTGTAGTCATCTTGTCCATCCAAAGTGAAGCCATCTTGCCACTCACTCAAAAGTGCTATTGTTAGTGTATCCTCCCATCTTGGGCAGCCATCGTGGTGCTGTTGTTGTTGGGTTTGCAATTGAACTCGGACCAAAGGTAAAGGAAATGAAATGAAAGCCCCACCGCCACTGCAGCAGCAAGGGTCCGCCACGGAAGGCGCCGACGGCGACGAAGACGCCCTCGTACGTATGCGGACCGTTCGTTCACTCACTGATTGGGATTGCGCTGCTTGACTCATTCTCATTCCTCTACTCCATGGTAGGAAAACGCAGTGTGGCATGAAAAGCACGGTGTGCAAGCGCAACAGGACAAGGACATCCGGACGTCCGTCATCGACGGACTGCTCTGCTGTCTGCGCAGCCGTTGTCTCAGAGGCACGTGTGTCGTCTTCCCCTGCGTGCTCTTCCTGCTTGTGTGGCTGTGCCTGCCCAGCTCCAAGGTTGTACTGCGACGGGCGATGCTGATCACATCGATGGTGCCACCTGGGATCTACATTCTCCTGGGCCTGCTCTTGCTCTGTCTGGTCTGCGTTCGCCAGGTCCAGACAGATACTGAGAACGCGCAGCAGGCGCACCAGTACGTGACCAAGCGGGCCCAGCTGACGAAGATCGCCGTCACGTCGGGCGACAAGAACTTGGACGCGATCCCCGGACGCTTTGCGATGTTCATCGCCGCCGCGAAGGACGGCAACGTGTTCAACTTCCAGTGGTGCCTCGACAACCAGCAGGAACCGGACCAGGTTGACCATCTCGGACGCAGCGCGCTGCACTGGGCGGCGCTCTCGGGGGCCGACGAGATCGTTACCCTGCTGCTTCGCAATGGCGCATCCATTGACCTGCCGGACAAGCTCGAGGGGTTAACACCGCTGCACTACGCCGCATACTACGGTAACATCAAGATCACGCGGCTGCTCGTGAACGCCGGCGCGAGCCTCACGGCGCTGGACAACCGCAAGATGAACCCGCTCCAAGTCGCCGAGATGGCGAGCCTCAAGCTCATGAGCGTGCAGCCGTCGCACCAGATGATCATCAAGTTCCTACGCATTGCCATGAAGGGCGAGGTCACGCCACCGCTCGAGCACATCACGGGACTCACCGTCATGAACCTCGTCGAGCGCCAGATCAAGGCGCTCCCGCAAGTCCAGTAGAGAGAGAGCATGATATACTGCCTTTGCATCTGATTTTGAATTCTCTATTGTACGTCAGGCGGCGAAGCAACGCCAGGGAGTGGTTAGAAATACATCCATGCATGAAGAGAGGACGACTGGGCTGACCGATTTACACGCGCACGCTGCCGCTGCCCTGGAGTCCGAGCACGTACGCGCTGTCGTTCTGCATCGCCTCCATGCTTCCAAACGACGTGATCTACAGCCATCCAATATACAAGATACAAGTTAGTAAAAGCCATTCTCAATGTATCAAGCAACGACGTGAGCATCTACAGTTATGCAATTGCCGCTACAGGACGCACCTCAAAGTCGTACATGGCGTTGGGGATGTGCTCGATCGTCTGCACTGCAGAGAGCACATGAAGTAGCGAGTGCTGCAGCGCGCTCTCAGTATCCGCCGCCAACGACTCTTTATCTGAGCCAAACAACAGCAAACACCCATGAGCGCACACACAAGATCCCATTTATACGAATACACAGTCAGCATATACGAACCACTTACCATAGGCAGACGTTGGCGCGATGACGGTCACGGGGATGACCCACTTCTCAAACAGCACTTTCTCCTCGTTCGACATGAGCCCAAAGAGCGCTTTCTTCACCTTTCGCTCAAAGAACGTGACCACGAGGCAGCCCGAGGCCGACCCGCCGCTCGGGATGCCCATGCCCCCACCACTGCCTCCAGATCCACGTCGCCCGCTTCTGTCACCATACTGCTGCTGCTGGTAGTACCCGCTGCTTCCGCCTCCCTGGTGCTGTCCGTAAGGCGTCGGCGGTCCCATCGCCGCAGTCGCCATGATGCTCTCTTCAAACGTGATGACCGCGTGCTCGACCTTGCGGCTCACATCGCCCACGGCGCAGAGCGAGTACGTGATGTTTGGGAACGCATGGCACGTGGCCTCACTCGGTCTCACAGGCCCCGGCGCGCGTGTGAACAGGATCGTGTGCAGGATGCACGTGACGGCGTCACCGACGTCCGACGTGGAGACGCAGATCTCGTTGAGCGCGTGCTCCTTCCAGGAAAACCCGCCGCCTGGGGCTCCGCCGTTGCCTGTGGAGCCGCTGGCGCTACTGTTGCCACTGGTGCCGGTCGCGCCGTTGCTGTTCATGAGCGCGCTGCCGAGGTTCGCGCTGAGGTTGAGCATGCTTCCGTCGTCCTTCTTGAGCTGGTCGCGGGCTTCAATATTCAATTGCGATTCTAGCACGAAAAGAAGGAAATCGAAAAGCTCCCCCTATATAGTGACTTATCCAGCAATGTAGTGACTTGGTTTATGCTTTATTTACCTGTTTAAAGCTGAACAAATCACTCAATATATTTAGTAGTATTTTGTAACAAAAACCTCTCTAAAAACTCTGTTGGCAACATATTAACATTACCTATTATAAAAGGCGGTGATGGTGAGGTAAGCAAAATAGGTCTCCATTTTGTCCAATCAAACACTCTGAAGTGATCTCATTCGGCAAAACTCCCCAAGTGCAACTGTGTAAAGACTTGTGTGGCGACACATTCCCACAAAACGATTCACCGTAACTCAGGGTCAGAATTCGCTTCCCCTCCAACCGCCGCGGACGGCAACCCAACTCAACTCAGTCATTGTCGAAATATTGATAATAGTGACCCGCAGGCGAGCGATTGCATGACGACACCACCGTCGATTGGCTCTGACGAGCCGGCGGAGGTCGCTCCCAGGTGCGTGTTTCGAACTATAGACGCTGCGCTTTCGCGCCGTGTATCACACGTCGCCTGACTCGCTCTGTGTGTTGTGTGATAAGCAGCTCTGAAGGTTGTGATCATCTGAACGAAGCTGCTGTGGCGATGGAAGGCACAACGACTGAGCAGCTCCGAACTGACGGCGGTGGTCATGAACAAGAGGCAGCAGATCAGCAACGATCGGAGCGCAAGCGCGGCCGCCCGCGCCTGATCGATGAGAGCAAGGACAAGCTCATCCAGGACGTGATGCACCAGCGCGGCACGACGAACGCGCGCATGATCCAGGACGAGCTCGCGCGCAAGCACAGCGTCAAGCTCACGTACGAAGTGATCCGGCGACGCGTCAAGGAGCTGAGCTTGGAGAGTAGTGCGGGTAGCGGCACACCAGCTGTAGGAGCTGAGGATTCTACTGCCAGTCGAGAGCAGGCGAGCTCCTCCGAGTCGGATGAAGACTTGGAGGAAGAGAAGAGGCCAGCAGACACGGCCAACGCTGTCGCGGCCCAGAAGATTGGTTCAGAGGCAAGAGCTGTAGGGAAAACAACTGCTGCGGCAAAAGGCTCAGAGCACCAGCAGATCGCGCGGGACCTCGACATGTTGGCCGAGACGGTGCGCACGATCGTCAGCAGCGTTAACGACCAGGATGCTGGAGCAGAGAGTGAGCAAAGTGACGACGATGAAGACGACGAGGATATGCTCACTCCAGACGACGCCAACCACCTAGCTGAAAACAAGAACGCAGCTCCTAGCGCTAATGAGACCAAAGACGCCGCGCCCGAACCAAGTCAGCTCCAGGATCTGGACTCGAGTGTTGCACGAGGTGAGCACGGCGAGTACTCGCTCGAGGTCTGTCAGCTGGTGGTGGCCAAGTACGCCAACGGGAAGACGCACAAGCAGATCGCGAGTGAGCTGGACATGCCCGCGACGTCCGTGCAAACAATCGTCAAGAAGGCGAAGCGGAAAGGGGCCGTTCTGCCTGCGCAACGTGCGGGTCGTCCCCGAGCCACGAGCGAGACGCTGGAGAAGACGATCAAGGACCTAGTCCGGGCCAAGCCGACCATGAGTGCGCGAGCCGTGCAAGCGCACCTCGCAAACAACAACATGCTCGACGTCTCGTTTGAGACGATTCGTCGCCGTGTGCGGGACTGCAGGAAGAAGCTTCACGCAGGTGGTGACGCTGAACAGGCTGAAGGTCCATCTAGCGATAGCGACGAAGGTAAGGAGCCTGCTCCTGATCTGGCGTCGTCTATTGTTGTTGAATCGCTCCAGACCATGGCTGTCTCTCCTTCTTTTTGTGCTGTCGCTGCTGCTGCTGCTGTATTTGAGAATGGGGGAGACCAGCAAACACCACCAGCGAAGCGAAGGAAATACGGCGAGTACTCGACCGAGGTCCGTGAAGCGTGTGTGCAAAAGCATGAGATTGAAGGACTGACGTATGCGACCATCTCCAGCCAACTCAACATTCCGCACGACACGGTGCGCGCGATCGTGCGCAAGGCGAAGAAGACGGGAACTGTGCGTACAGCGCCACGAAGCGGACGGCCGCGCAAGACCAGCGACATTGTCGACAAGGTGATCATCCAGGCGGTGAAGGCGAACCAGCGCTGCACGGCCAAGATGATCCAAGAAGACCTCTGGACGGTGTTCAACGTGAAAGTGTCCTGCGAGACTGTGCGTCGACGCGTCAAGGCCAACACAAAGCAGCGACTGGTGTCATCACCGCCACCCCCAGAGTTAGAACAGCAAGCAAGCTCTATTTCTACGTTGCAGCCAATCTCGTCGACCATGTCGTCGTTTATGCCGACGCCGATGCCTTCGTCGGTGTTCTCGTTTACACCAACAACTGCGTCTGCGAATTTCCCTCCTGCGCAATACGCGAACAACCTAGCGGTGCTCACACCGCTTCCACTCCCACTTTCAATCTACCAGGCAAACTCTTTATCATCTGCAGCGAGTGCGTTTGGCTCGCATGGTGCACTCCAGAGTA
The DNA here is from genome assembly GCA_023334195.1 of Globisporangium emineosum. Classification (NCBI taxonomy): domain Eukaryota; phylum Oomycota; class Peronosporomycetes; order Pythiales; family Pythiaceae; genus Globisporangium; species Globisporangium emineosum. The sequence continues at coordinate 13,425 of JAASGK010000198.1, forward strand.
TCCTGAACTCGCAAGCGCGACAGCAGCAGGCGCCACGTGCTCCTCCAGGACAAATACTTGTCCCAGCTGCCGTTCCGAAGAAACCCACAACAGCAAACGAAGGTAGCATCCTAGCAGAAGAGTCGGCGGAAACGAGCAAAGCGCGAAAGAAGCGCAATGACTACAGCGTCGAGATCCGCGAGCAGTGTGTCTCGATGCACGCCCAGGGCCAAGGCTACCGTCGCATTGGCCAAGAGCTCAAGATGCCGCACACGACAGTGCGCGCGATTGTCGAGAAAGTGCAGCGCACAGGCACGGTGCTCCCCGCGGCGCGCAGCGGACGGCCGCGAAAGACTGACGAGATCGTCGACAAAGTGATTTTGCAGGCGGTCAAGAACAACGAAAAGTGCTCGGCACGCATGATCCAGGAGGAACTCCAGGACGCGTACGGGGTCAAGGTCTCCTGTGAGACCATTCGGCGGCGCGTGAAAGACCACAGTCGCCAGCGACACACCAATAACAGCAGCAGTAGCAGCGAACTTCCTGTTTCAGATGTGACGGAGCCCTCCCAGGTTCACGACTTTGGATTCGGATTGCTGCCACCAGCAGCACCTCAGCACATTCCGCAGAGTGTGCCACTGCGGTCCTTCCAGGCCCAGCTCCAAGGTGCGAACCAGTTTAGTGAGTACACGACTGTCTTGTGATAGAAGCAAGAGATTATAAAGTTGTGAATGCGTATTTGCCTGTCGAGACGCTCACATGAGCACCGGAAGTCGACTGTTAACCTTGTCCAGAGACATGCTACCGTACTTCAACGCACTGACGCCGAACTCAAGAACCTGGCCCACTACCCCCGCTGACACCCAGCATGCCATTGTAGTCGAACCTGAACATAAAGTCGATGCCCTGGTGGATCGTCACCGAGCTCATGATCGTAATGAAGCAACCGATGAGCTTGCCCTGCAGCGTCATCCAGTACGTCTCGAGCACGAACGCGAGCAGGTACAGCACCAAGATGCCGTACTTCTTCTTGATCACCCAGTACATGGACACGAACGAGAACGACTCGGCCGCGGCGTACGCGAACGACGAGATCACGTTGGACTCAATGCTGGCCCTGGGTATGTCCATGAGCATCACGTTGTACTTGGCGTTGGGGAGCTGCCAGAGCGAGCCAATGCAAGCGCCATAGAGCACGGGCGTAAAGATCTCCATGTACTCGACGAAGATGAGCACCTCGCACGCAAAGAGCAGCTGGAGCGTCTGCTCTAGGATCTGCGCCTGGTCCTTGCGTTGGATCAGCACGCCATCAATGTACACGTGCGTGGTCGAGCGTCGGCGCTTTCCGACAGGCAGCATCGCAGGCGAGCTAGCTGGTAGCTCGCTTCTGCCTCGCAACTCTGGTTCGGTGGGGGTGTTGTGGGTATTATGGGCTCTGTTCGGCGCTCCTTGGACACTTGCGCCTGCACCAGGAACTGTGTCTTCGACTGGAAATTGCACAGAGTAGACTTCCTCGTGCCTGCTGTTCGCATATCCAGCCGTGATAACGCTCCTTGTAGATGACTCCAAGTTGTCTTTCGGAGGATCGGGGTCGTTGACGCCGAACGCAGAGATCGCCTGGTTGCCCAAATCGTCTGCCGCAAAACTCGCTTCGGGGCTGATTTTCTTGAGGTCCAGGAGCTGCCGGGAGTTGTGCTTTTGCAGCATCTTGCGCTGGAGAACGACCGAGTGGACCGAGAATCGGCTCGCGGACTCCGCTGTCGTTGGCTCGGAGGTCGCTCGCAGAGCTTTGACGCGACAGCAACTTCTCCCACCACCACGTCGGCACCTCCTTAGGTTTCTTTGTTTGTTGGATATACTGGACCGAACCCAAAGGTAGCCGATTGGCAAGGTAGGTTGACTGACGAGCCGTCAGATCACACCGGGCGGCCGGACCTTGCAAAAACGCCAAACGCTCCTCATCAGAAGGCAGAGTAGAGCTTTCCACGATCTTGCGCGCTGTCTGGAGCGTCGATCTGCCGTCGTCCATATAGTCGTGATTGAGGTACGCTCAGATCTCGAGCACCGCCTGCACGAAGTCCGTCACTATGATCAGCGAACCCAGCAAGTTCGAATTCACGAACTGCACGCACACGGTCTGGTAAAGCGAGCCGGAGATCTCGGCCATGCAGACGGTGACGTCCGTGCCCACGTCGCCTAGTTTCTGGGAGTACGTCCAGAGAAAGCGCTTGATGGCGACCTTGAAGAGCGGGAACACCAAGATCATTGCGATTTGGGCCACAGTGGAGACGTCCGCAAACCCGAGCGATAAGCCGAGGAGCAAGTAGAATGAGTTGAGTCCCCACGATCGGCAGATACTTCAGTAGCTTGTGGATGTACTTGGCGAACACATTGCGTGCGAACACGTAGTTGAACGTGATCGTGAACGTCGCCCAGGGGACGACTCCCATGAACTCTCGGAAAGGAACAGGAAAACGCCAGGAGAATGCGGCCGTGGTCCAAACCGCCTCTTGAAAGACACCAGCGAGCACTGCGATCGCCGCGAGCAGCTTGTGGGGGTACACGGCGTTGCTGAAGCCAAGCACTTGCTTGACTGCGATAAGGAATGCGTAGGTGAGCATGATGTGCGAGAGTGCGGACCGGAGGAAGGTGCACAAGCGCAATGAAGCGCTCAGTCGCGGGTCTGGAAGAGCGATCACGTCGAGCCCACAGAGAACAAGCAGCGTCGGTATCGGGGCCAGCAGAACCACTAGAACCACTCACGTATGCGATACAGTGCGCTGGTACTCGTGGAACGTCACAAGCTTCTCCATCGAGTACCGTCCGAGGTGCTGGTGCTCGCTCTTCCACTTGTGTAACGGTGCAGAGTGTCGTGTGTCTTCGCTTTCGCGGACCGAAGCCAACTTGAGATTGGTATCGGCTTAGATGCCTCCATTTGCGGCTGCTAGGCACTTTGAGTTTTCGAGTTTGGCAACTAACTCTGTCGAAAACGACTGAAATGGTTGCAGTTGACTCTGGACTCTCACTTCTTCCCATCGCGTGGAGGCTATGAGATCCTGTACTGCGTTATCCCTCTGAAGGTTTTTGGCACAGTCAGTATTCGCAAGAATAGACAGACCAGAAGTTGGTGAACGTGCTCGGACTGCCCTGACAAAACCGAGGTCGGAGAAACTGAAATGGCGAGCTGTGCAACGTGACTGAACATCAGTTCTGTACTTGGCTCGACACGCAATTGAAATCAAAAGGCTCTGGCCTGTGGCCGACCGCTGCGATCTGATATCCAAATCCGACCCGACATCTGATCCTGGCATCTTGGGATCCTGGAATCCTCTTTTTGACCCGGGGTGTCAGTATTTGGTGGCGATTCTGTGCGAATGCACCATTCGATGGGACCCTCCTGTTGTATCAAATACTGCCCTGATCCAAAGTGCAGCGCTGTGAATACAGAGTAACATAGGGTAACAAGTATGCCGTCTGATTCGTGTGGCGTTTTAGAGTTTGGCTTGGCTGGTCATTTTCAAGTCTCGCCGGTCCCACCGCAGTGTGGCGCGCAACAGGGAAGCGGCAACCCAGAGTACTCCAAACACTTAAACAACAAAGTCAACCTTGTCCATTCTCTCTCACTCTCAGACATACAGCCAGCCTCCCCTCCCTTGCCATTCAGCTTCGACACTTCTCGCGAAGCTTGTGATTGCTGTTGTATGTGTTTGCTCGTTGACGCGAGATAGCCAATTTATACAGGTACCCTGTCGACCAAGACCTCAGTCGAAAGCAGACTGGAAGACGAAAGTCGGTCGCGTTGCATTCGGCAAACACGAACAGGTAGGTGCTACGTACGTTCTGAAATGACCGAGTGCGTGAATCACAATGGACCGAAGAGGTCGGTATAAATGGCAACCGAGTGTATTTATTTATACGGGCGTGAGAGGCGCTCTATCGGTCTTATAAGAAAGTCCAGTCGCTCGCTCAACAGTTCATGCCCAACGCGGCGTCGCTTGAGAATGGAGAGCGGCGTGGGTGCGGAGGGAGAACCCCGCAATGGCCTCGCCGACCTCGTCGCCAATCTCCACCACGACCACCATGCTTTCAAGAGTCTCGAGGCGCCAGTAGCGCCTGCTCTCCCTGCGACCGAAGCTCCTTCTGCGACGTCACCAGTCGAGAATGCGACGCAGTCTGTGGACGACGTACTGGAGCTCGTGGTACAGGACGTCGTGGCGCTTATCCCGGCCGAGAGGAGCGTGCTGTTTGCCTACGACAAGAGCGCAAACCAACTCAAGCCCCAGTTTGTGTCCACTCGAAGCAAGAACTCGGAACAGGGTGCTGCTGCCACGTTGTCCACAGACCAAGATGGTGTGTCCGGCAGCACTGCAAATAGGAACAGTAGCTCTGTATCCAACTCGCTGGGGTTCCCACCCGTCATGGGGATGGTCAGCGCGTGCTTCTTGCACAAGCGCTGCTTGCGAATGCAAGAGCCTCATCCAGTACGCCTTTGCAAGTCTGAAGCGGGCATTCTCTTGGGTTTCCCTCAGCTAATCGTTGTTAACATGAACGCTCTCTGCTGTCCAGCATCGCGCTTTCCATCGCGACTACGACGCGCCGAAAGACATAAGCGTGGACTCGATCCTCTGCGCGCCGATCATCCTGCACCACCGCGTGATCGGCGTCATTCAGGTACGCAAATCACATCACATCCAGAGTCGTCACTCAACCCAAGTTCTTGCATTGTCCACTGGGCCTAAGACTCGCTTGTTTCCATCACCATGCGCAAGCTCATCAACCGGATCGATCACGACGGTCTCGTGTTCGGTGACGACCAAGCCTCGTCACTCTATGCTGCCGCAAATCACGCCGGGTCTCGTCCGCCCGCACACTCTGAAGACGACCGAGAGATCAAGCTGCGGCGCCTGAAAACCGTGAAAGCCCACGCACGGATCGGGTTTTCTTCGAAGGACGAGCAGAAGCTCATCCAGTTCGCCAGCCACGTTGCGGTAAGACCCCTCCCCTGCTATTTATCGTCTCTCCCTAGCTCTCTACAGAGTTGTGATCATTGTCCTGGGTATACTTTGAGATAGCAAGTGGTCGAGTCCAAGCTCAAGCAAGCCGCCGGCTCGGAGACTGAGACGCAGGCTGCATTGCGCGACGAGCATGCGAAAAGCGCGCTGGAGCTGCTCAGTATGCTCAACGAGAAGCTCGACTACCAGAGCAATGGTAGAGCCGCTATTCTTATGTCGACCCCCATGCCGATTCGCAAGAAAGCGACTGTGGAGCAGGAGCTCCCGGTTTTCGCCTTTGAGATCCCCGAGGACCCTCCGACGCCACCGCCATCGTCGCCCATGTTTGTGCTGGAAATTGATCCGCTGCTGGTAGCGCTGGCGATCGTAAAGGTCCAAGCCATGTTCCGCGGACGCCGCGTGCGTCGAACTGAACAGTTCGCCGAGGCGCTGGAGAAATTCCGACTGCAAAAGCAATGGCTGCGCTCTGCGATCCTCATTCAGCGCCTCGCGAGGGGCTCTCTCGTGCGCACACGCCACAAAGCGCAGAGGCAGGCGGTGCACTTGCTCTCGCGCGCGTACAACAAATTCAAGTTCCGCTCCGAGATCGAAGTGCATCTGGAGCGGAGACGCACCGAGAGGCAGCTGATCGCGCGCAAAGCCACAACGACAGCGCCTTCTCTTCCATCGAAAGCCAAGCCGCAGTTCTTCAAGCGCCTGGACGTCGTACCACAAGACATCGAGAAGTTTCGCGGCGGCGTCAAGAGCGTGAGCGCGCTCCAAAAGCGGTTCCGCGACAAGCAGTCCCAGAAAGCCGCTGAGCGAGAGTCCTCGGCTCGCCTGAACAGGCTCATCAAGCTCCAATCGTTCCTTCGCGGAAGCCTCGTGCGCAAGCAGGTCAAGGAGCTGGTCGCGCGAGCGGCCCAGACGCCCACTGTCGTGTGCTTGGTAGGGTTTCCTTGTTTGATGTATCCCCATTCTTCCTTCACCTGGATAACTGGTTTCTGATCTTGTATCCTTGCCAAAACCCAGCGAATCGCGTCGACTCCGAGCCCCAACCAGGTTTGCGACCGTTGTTGTAGAGACCACCGAGGACGCAAAGACCCAAGTGACAAGTGGACCTGTTGCGTCTACGCAATGCCCGAGGGAGTCGCGAAAGCAGCTCATTTGAGCCACAAGCGCGGCTTCGCAGCGCGCCACCGACTGGAAGAATCGTACGCCCACGCTCGCAATCAAGTGGCGGGCGAGAACCGCGCGACGCAAGCCTGGGACTGGGAGACACCGAGCCCTAGGACTCGGCAGCATCGTCACCCCAACCACCACCGACAAGTGCCTTCTCCGATCTCAGATCCAAATCACGATCACTACACCTTCGGCGTCGAGCTTCGGCGACTTACGCCGTCAAGCAATTCTGCGATGATCCACGAGAGCACGAATGGATCGCCGAGAGCCGACTTGGACGCTGGTACTTTAAATATTCCGACGCATCGACTGTCGCGAGTGTTCCCAGCATTTGCGTTCGATCCGACGTGGAAAAAGGGCAAACAGAGCCCCGCTGGCGTCGAGTACGTCAGCGAGCTGAGCCCGCGCCGCCACAATCCACAAGCGCCAGCTATGAATGGTCTCCGCTCAAAGACGCAGCAGCAGCACCGCCAGCAAACGCGACATCTTGAAGCAAACGAGAGCAATTCGTTCCGGCGGCAAGCGTTCTACGCGACGGTCGGGATCTCGCGCTCGGAGCTTCGCGATAGCAACTCACCCACTCTTCCAAAGCTCCGAGGTCCTTCTCGACAGCAACAGCAGCAGCTACAGAGAGCCGAGAGCCTGCGCGATCGCAGCCCAGACCCCCAGGCACTGCTCTGCTGTCTGCTGCCTGCTGCGAATACAGCCCAGTCCACGCAGCGCGCTCAACGAAACAGTCGGCTGAGTCTGAGCCTGGGTCAGAGTTTCCCCAAGCGACCGAGCACAACAAGCGCAGTGGCTGGTTCGTCGACTGACGAAGCCGCGGGCCCGAGTGCATTCGCAAGCTCATGGTGCCAGGCGTAACGTCGTCCGCAGCTCCGTGACCGCAAAGAACTGGGACAAAGCGACCCCCCCCCCTCCCCAGTTGCATGCCGCATATTGGGTATATTCCCCATTCTGGATGCAACACGACCTCGGGGTATCAGTCACACACACTCTCTCACTCGATCTCTTATACCTCTGGCATCTCGAAGCCCCGAAGGCTTCAGTGAGAGAAATGCGGAAATGACTCTTGGGAAAAAGGAATCAGCAGAGGAGGAGCGAACCAAACTTTTGACTGCAAGAAAGAACCCCAGCAGATCGATCAATGCCACTCTAAAAACGCAAAATGGAACGCCAAGCGTTGGCCATTCCCGAGCATGCATGCGATTGTCAGAACGCAAGTTGGAAGCTCAGACGGAGCTTCTTCAAAGCGAAGTTCAGTGGAAACGCAAGCCAAGCCATCTTCGTGGTCTCTCTCTCGTAGACAGACACACAGCAGCACCTCGCGACCTCAAGCTCAAGCATATGCTATGGATACGCTACAAGCGTAGCTTGGCAGCTCTTGAGCAATTAATGAGAATTCTGCCAATCTGGAGCAGCTGGTTGCGTTTTTGCTTGGAAGATGATGGCGATAAGACCCACAGGGTGCATTGACGGGTGGCCCCACTGGGGAGCATCAACAGGGAATCTGGTGATGAAGGAATCAAGAGAGAGGATAAGGATGCTCGCTCCACAAATTAATTCCGTTAGTAAATAAATAAATATTTATCGGAATTGGAATTTGTATACTCAAAGAAAGTAAACAATGCACCGGCAGTTAAATTTCAAATATGCCTTTGAATCCCGGAAGTGGCGAGCCAGTGCTTGCCAGATAGATTGCATGAATCTGGACAAAAAAGGTCCAGATGAAAGGTATGTACTGTATATATTACAGTGTACAGTGTACGTTCGAAAATGAAGCCAGCTTGAAAGTGAGCCAGCCTGCGTCACCTGCGTCGTGGCTGCTTCGTATTCATTACAGTATTCCGAACCCCATTGTGGGATGCGCACGCAAAGCGTGCAGCTTCGCTTCAACCTTCTTCCCTCTCCTCAGCCATTTTTGCGATCTTTGGCCAGGTTCGCGTCACATGTATCAGACCTCCAAGGTCCAGGGTTGGAGACGCACACATCGAGCAAAAGGCTGAACAGACGGAGCATTGGTCGATCAACAATGCAAAAATGGTGTTTGCTGGCGCGCAACAGCGCAATTGTTGTTGCTGAGGTTGTGACGCAACGCAAAACAAGCAACTTGTGAAACGGCGTGTGCATTTGCGAAAATCTCAGCGAGTGCACACCCCTCCAGTTTGCCAGTCGTGTGTTGTTTGTTGGATCAGAAAGAGGGCAGCGTGTTGAAGCGATCAGATTGGCTGGAAACGTGCGTGAAGAGGGAGGACAGGACGTTTCGTGGATTGACGGGCCACAAATGTGAAACTTCCGACTGTCAAGTCAAGCAAGCAAGCATGTACGGCAGTACTGTATGCTTGCTTGCATTGTCCACAATGCTGGCTTGTGAGCGCATGAACACTTGATGGGGGCTTTGCGCACGGTCTTGTCAAAGCTTTGACAAGAGCAGTGCAAGTTGAGGTTGCATCTTGTGGAGATTCAATCAAGAGTTCGCACAGCCTGTTGTGCGAGAGACAGGGATAACTGCCAGACCCCACCCCTTTTTGCTCGAAATGGACTCGAGACATGAACGAGCAACAAAATTCAACACGAAGCTTCGGTTCTGCCCCGTCTGCGCCAGAACGCTTGTTGCTTGATTTCTTGTTTCAAAAACAATTCAAACCAGCAAAACTGGTAAAATTTAGCTCTCGGAGTTTCCTCATGAAGAATCCGCCAAGGATGCTTGCCCATTTGGCTCCGACCGATGACTTCCGCCGTTATAATTCTACCTGTACCTACCTACCAACCTACCGATTATTATTAATCGGCTCCAAAGGTTTGCTTCAAACAAGCTTCAGCTGGCTCCGTAAATCTTGTCCGCAGACAAGCAAACAGCGCATCGGCTGCGCAAACACAACAAGCTCATCGACTCCCGAAAAAAATGAGACTGAAAATAGGGAAGGATTAGGGCAGATGATGTTTTTCATTTTTCAAGTTAATTTGTCAAGTTTCTATACATCACTTTGAAATTGTATGTTTGTTTCCACTCGTCAAAGCAAACGCGTCAGCTAAAGTAGAATTTTAATTTGAAAGATCAAAATTCCATAAAAAGTAATCTTTTGCAAAACCTTGTGAGGTTTATTAAATTACAACGGTTTTTTTAAACCTCAAGGTTTTTCGAGTCTCTCTCTTGCCACCAAGAACGAGCCGAGCAAGCCCCAGCGTCTGAGTTCAGAGACCGCCCCAGTTGTGGAAAGTGAGCGAGTGTGCGTGTTGCGTGCCAGTACCGTCAGAGCGGAGCAAACAAGCAAGCCAACAAGCTCAAGCAAGCCACCTGCCTGTCTGCTCTGTCTGCCAAACAAACGACAAAGCAAACCGACAAACAAGCGAGAGCGTCCAGCCGACAGCCCTCCCTCCCCACTCTCTGGTGAGTTGTTCTCTTTCTTGTCTTCCCCCTCGGTCCGCTTCTTGCCCAAGGCACAGCCCGCATCCGATTCGCCCCAGATCAACAAGTTCTCTCGTTGCCGCAGATCCCCAGCAAACAACAAGAAGCAACAAGAGAGCCGCTTCAAGCAAGCAAGTTCTCTCCCTGTCTCCCCCTGTACAGGTATGTTCGCTTGTCTATTGTTGGCTTTCAAAAGCAGTTGGTTGTTTGCCAACTTGCCCATTTTGCAAACTGTCGCAACCGCAACAACTAACCGCGCGCTCTTTTTTCTCGTGAATGAATGCGCGCCTCCCTTTCCGCCCCATTCCGCATTAGCCGCATTCACGACACCTTCTGACCAGACCAGCAAAGCAGCACCATGGCGCACATTATGGACGCGCGCATGATGAACTCGATGCGCACGAGCGTGTCGAGCGGCGCGACGCCGTCCTCGGGCTCGTCGTCGAGCCGTCCGATCCGCATCTCGAGCCGCCGCAAGTCGTCGATGAGCGGTCCGTCCGGCGCGTCGCCCGGCAGCTCGTTCACGGCCTCATCGTCGCTCTCGCGCTCCGTGTCGTCGGGGCGGAGACCGTCGCTCTCGCGCACGTCGTCGTCGACCAGCAACACGCACGCGGCGGCGGCGGCCGCCGCAGCTGCTGCCGCAGCCACCGCATCGTCGTCGTCGAAGCGCAAGAACGCGTCGCTGCAGACGCCCAACTTGATCGATCTCAAGACGATCTCGGCCGAGGAAGTCGAGTGGGAAGGCTACCTCTACAAGCAGCGCAAGATCGTGAAGAACTGGACGCCGCGCTACATCACGCTGCAGAACCGCACGATCACGGTCTACAAATCCAAGGTGCAGGCGCTCGGCAAGGAGCAGCACCGCGGCAAGTGGGTCATCAAGCAGATTCTCAGCTCGCTGCCGTCGGCGGGCTTTGGCGGCTCGAAGCTCCAGCCGGACGTGCTTGGCTTCAGCTTCCTCGCCACAAATGGCAACCTCATCCACTTCATCGCGACGTCGGCGGTCGGCAAAGCCATGTGGATGCACATGATGCAGCTTAGTCTGCACCGCGCGAGCGCCGAGCCAACCTCGCAGCTGCAAATGTCCAAGCCGCGCGAGCTGATCAAGGCGCGCTCGACTGACGACATCTTGACGCTCGAGTCGAGCATCTCGAAGCACTTTGCCGACAAATTTTACGGCGAGTTGCTCCAGCTCCTCAGCGTTTCCAAGACCGAGCAGGTCAATGAGCGCTTGCCGAGCTTTCTGCGCCAGCTCAGTAAGGATGTCGAGCTGTTCTTTGACCTGGAGACTGCGGAAACGGCGCAGCCATCGTGCGTGTTCAAGGGCGTTTACCACGGCCGCGAGGGTCTCGTGCACTTTGCGTCGCTCTACGCGAGCAAGTACCTGCTCGTGACCGACGTGAACGAAGAGCCTGTGCATCGAGCAGATGACGACGATCATCACAACTACACGTGCTCGCAGCACAACTTGGTGAACATTGTGTCGGGCTCCACGACTGGCGGCAAGCTCGTGCTGCAGCTCTCGTTCACGCCTGCGCGCCGTGTGTCGCGCATCGTGCTTTCTTTCCGTCAGCGTACCTCGACGTCGTCCTCGCGCTCGCGCCGCGTGACGTCCAACCCAATGGTGCTCGCGGAGCACGCCGCGTGCTTCCACCAGTGCTACCTGTCGAAGCGCTCGCTGGCGCTGTCGTTCTCAGACTTTGACGTCGTTGGTGTGCTCGGCCAGGGCGGCTTCGGTACGGTCGTGCTCGTGAAGCGACACATGAGTCAGGATGAGTACTTTGCGATCAAGATCATCGACAAGCACTCTGGTGCCGAGAGCGCGCTGAAAGAGCGCCGTATCCTCTCAGGCGTGCGCCACCCGTTCATGGCGTGTCTGCGCTTTGCGTTCCAGACCCAGACCAAGTTGTACTTGGGACTGGACTACTACAAGGGCGGTAACCTGTACCTGCACATGCACTCGACCAAGGATGACCCGAACGTCAGCACCAGCAGCGGAAGACGATTCTCGATTGAGCGCGCGCGCTTCTACGCGGCGGAGCTGGCGATCGCGCTCTCGTACCTGCACTCGCACGGTATCATCTACCGCGACCTCAAGCCGGACAACATCATGCTGGACAAGACGGGTCACATCCGTCTCGTGGACTTCGGTATCTCGAAGCAGCTAACGCTCGCTGGCTCGGGCAGCAACCATTTTGCTCCAACGGGTACGTTGGCTGGTTCGCCGGCGTACATTGCGCCGGAGCAGCTTTTGACCCAGAAGCCGCAGTACGGCATGGAAGCCGATTGGTGGAGCTATGGTGTGCTTTTGTATGAAATGCTCACGGGTATTACGCCGTTTTTCGACCCGAACATCTCGCAGATGTACAAGAAGATCCAGACGGCCGACGTCAAGTACGACCGGTACCCTCCAATCGACCCTGTCGCGATCGACTTGCTCCAGAAGCTGTTGGTGCGCGACCCAGCGGAGCGTGTGGGTATGGATGAAGTGCGTTCGCACCCGTTCTTTGAGGAGATCAACTGGTCGAAGCTCGAGGTGAAGGAGGTCGACGCGCCGTTCATTCCGCCATCGGAGGAGCTCATGCAGAACGTGCACGAGCACTTCCGCAACATGAAGGTGGACGAGTCGATCGGCGAGCTAGGCAAGAACGTGAACGGCCGCAAGGCCTCGACGGTGGTCAGCACCAACGATGAGTCGCACTTTGATGAGTTCAGCTTTGCATTCGACACGAACCGCGCGACGTTCGACGGTGTGAGCATGGCGGACGATGGCTGGCTGATGCGCCAGCTGCAGGAAGGTGCGGCGATGCGCGGTCGCCTCAACAGCGCGGGAAACGACGACGACATCATCGACGATGAGTGCTGCCCTGTGCCGGACGACGCTGGCAGTGAGGACGATGCACACAGACACCCGAACATGTACGCGCACGACAGCAACAGTAGCGAAGAGGTGCTGAGCGACGAAGGCGAGGCGCCGCTGTTCACGATGGACCCAAGCGCGTAAAGAAGGAAGAATGTGAAAAGCCAGCCTGTTAGTCAGTCAATGATGGCAGATGGATGAACGATCAGGCGTGTCGTGCGACAAAACTCCGGTAGAAGCAAGAACAAGATGCGTCGTGGCAGCAACAACCAGTAGCGAGAACAGACATTTTGATTTTGTAAGTTGTATGTATGGATAGGACGATGAATTTGTAGTAGAAAAGCAGTGGCGAGGGCTTCGCATGCGTTGTCTCCCGTAAACATGGAGAAAAATAAATAAAGAAACACAAACCTGACACAAGTGCTTCCTTATCATGCAGATGTTGGGAAGAATACTGCAAATACGAACATTTTCATTTTGAAAAACAAAACACTTTCACTTCCAACTTTCTCATCCTGTCCGCCGTCTTTTCGCGGCGGCGACAGAGTTCGTGGGCGTGGACGCTGCGCTGTTGCTGTTGCTCTCGCTGGTCTCCTCTTCCTCTTCCTCCTCCTCTTCATGGCTCTCCGTCAGCACTAGAGGCGGCGGCACCACCACGCGCGTCCGCGTCATGCTTGTGTTCACCGCGCGGTTGATCAGCGCCAAGTCCTACAGAAACAAGCAAGGCAAAGCAAACCACAAATGTCACCAAATCTGATATACACACAAAGCCCGCACATTTTCACTCTTCCATAAGACAGGCGGACTTACCCTCGATGGGCTCTCGCCAAAAGCGTACAGCGCGTGCGAGCGCGGGGTCAAGTGGGACCGGTGGTGCAAACGCGCTTGCTGCAATGGAGACATATAAATATTCGACGCCAGCACGCGCTTGGGAGACGTCTGGTGCACCGACACCGGGAGCGACTGCACTTCGGCAGTGGTGAACAGCTGGAGCGACGAGATCGGCGACCCAATCATGCGAGGCGAGGCGCTCGAGCCTCCTCTTCGAACCGTGATCTTCGGGGTTCCTGGACCAGAAGCCAATCCATACGACTTCATCACCTTCTCCACGGCATCAGCGGCAGCCTCCGCCACGATCTCCGTGTCCGAGGTCGACGCTGCGACGATGCTTCCTTCTCGTCGAGGCGTGAATCCTGGAGGCGCTTGCGAAGCAGCACCATTCACTCCAGTGGCGCTCGCCATGACAGCATCTGCTGCTGCCATCTGCTTCTCAACGACTTGGAACTGCAGCATAAACACCTTCATGGTAGGAATGTAGCACCGGTTGTAGAACTTGATAATGTCGCCTCGCGAATCGTCGTCTAGCTTGATGTTTCGGATTACGTCGTTGCTGTTTCTTGACAGCGAAATTGGCGTCGAGCTGCCGTTCACAGATCCCGAGTGGGGCGTGTGCAGCTTCTTGTAGCAGTCGAGCACGCGCTTGAACGTCACTTCTGGACGCACGAGGTTCACCTTGCACACGCCGTACAGACTGCACAGGATGACTTGGTCGAGGTGTCGATCCTTCAGCAGCGCGTGGTGGGAGCTAATGCACTCCTTGATCGCGGTCCAGACCTGGTTCAGGTACTTTGCATCCAGCTCAAGCATCGTGCCGAGGCGGAAGATGCGCGACGCTGCCAGCGACAACACTTTACGGAAAAACAGCTGCAGCACACTCATTCGCGTGTTCGAAGAGCTGGTGCTGCTGCTGCCACCGTTCACAGGAGCTCCGTTTGTCAGCGCTGTCAGCAAAGACGAGTCAGAGGACGACGACGAAGGCTTTGCATCTCCAGCGAGCACGACGTACAAGCCCGAGTCGGATCGCCACGCGAGTGAGTCCAGGATTGTCTGCTCAAGGTCTCGCATGTGTCTCTTGAGCGCATTCGGCAGCTTTGGCACGTGCTTGACGAAGCTCTCGATGATCTTTCCGAAGTCAAACGCGTTCACGCCAATGATATCCAGAAGAAACGGAAACGACAGTGTGATGAGGCTGTGCGCCTTCAGCACGACCTCCAAACTGCAGGTATAGAGAGACGACACGAACGTCTCGTTGTTCAGAAGCGACGAGAAATTGGTCGTGCGCAAGCGGTCTCGCTCGGACAACAGCAAAGCCTCCAGCACGCGATAGAAAAGCGCGATCGCCAGATTCTTGGTCTTTTGCAAGCTCCCGTCTACTTCTGAGTACTCTGGCAACAGGTGCGGCTGCTGCTGGTCCGAATTCTCGTTCTCATTAAGATCCGGCGTTGGTGGGAGCCCCGCAGCTCGTCGTCGCGACGTCATGAGGCTCTGCGACAGGTTCTGCAGAATGCACGCAATGTGATCCGTCGGGTCACTCGTGCAATCTCTGAAAAACATCATGAGCGGAGGCGTGACAAAGCTACTAGCGCTCGAGAGCGTGTCGCGTATCCAGTTGCTCGTTTCCACAGCAGCAGTCACGGGCGTCTGCGAAACAAAAGGCGATGCCTGGTGGCTCGCTGCGGTGTGGAGGAATGCCCTCGTGTTTGGCGTGTGCATCGCTCGCGAGCTCGATAGCGATATCGACGGCGGTGGAGATGAACCGTGCCACTGCCACGCTTGAAGCGTAAACGGTGATGGCGGAGGTCCAGGCGTCCCTGCCGCGTGCGAATTTAGTGGCGTTGAGCTCCCGCGAATAACCGAAGCGTTGCCGCTTTCCCGCCGTTGAGGCGTCATGGGTTGTCGAACTGGCGAGGAGAATGGATTTACTGGGATCAAACGATCCGATCGCGCCGGTCGCTTCGTTGGCACGGGGCTGCTGAGCGCCGACGATGCCAGGGGAGGGTGGCTCGATGGCGGTGGCAACGACTTTGGTTCCATGATCACTTGGTGCGCTAACCCGTCCAAGTAGAACCGCTCATCGAGCTTCCCACACCCATCGAGGTACTCGCTCTTGTAGTAATCAGAAAGGCGCGACACATTGTCCGGGATCACCTTGGAGTTTAGTACCGCCGACGCATACGAGCGAGCCGAGTCGCCGGCTGTAGAGGTCACCCCGGGGGTCTCTTGAGTCAGCAGGAAGCCGTTCTCCGCTCGCATCTGCAGCAGGATCTCGTCTAAATGAGCAGTCGCGCGCAGCACTTCGTGCTGATCCACCTTGGGGTTTGCACAGAGCGCGTCGAGGATCTTCATATTGTTCTCGTCGCTGCTGCTGCTATTGTTGTTGCCATTCACGCCATCTCCTCCGCTCGCAGACGACGACGCAGCTGAGCCAAGCGCACTAAGTGCGGCGGCGACTTCCGCTTCAACCGACGGCGCCGACAGGTTTGACAGAACCAAATGGAGCACAGCTAGCAGCAGATAGTAGAGCTGACCGAGACCGGCGTATTGCGTGCTGAGGCGTCGCTTCGTGATCAAAAACAGCAGCCAGCCGGCGTCGTGGAGCAGCTGGTGGCGATCCACCGACACCAGTTGCTGGAGGAGCACGTCGCTCATCTTCCGCCTCGGAGGCGTGCGCCGCTCTTGGAGCTCAGGTTCTTTCTCGCGCTCCATCTCTTCTCTCTGAGCTTGTCCCTGAGCATGTGCATGCGAATGAGCACCTGCGCGCGGCTCGTGGACGTGGCCCGAGGCCACGGGCGGCACCAGCTTCTTCCAGAGAAACTTGTACTTCTCAAACAACACCGTCGCGATCGTGAACTCCTCTTTCAGTTGCGTTGCGACTTCGAGCAGCTCCGGGTCCAGCAGCAAGCGGTCAAAGAGACTCGTGAAGTAACGCAAAAACACGCTCAGACTCACATTCGCGTCGGTCAGCAGTGCGATCAAGTCCCACGTCGGCCGCGATGGCGTTGATGATGATGAAGTTGGGGCGCTATCTTCACTATCGGCGTCGATAACTCCTTCTTGACGCTCGCCGTTCTTGCGCGCATAGTCGCCGCTGCCGCTTTCCTGGCGTTTGCGCTTGCCGGTCGCTTGTATATCTCCAGTGGTAGCAGCATCTTCGGTGTCTTCAGTGTCTTCAGTATCCTGGCTTTCATTTGCAGCGCCAGCAGCAGCAGCTCGCTTCTCCGCGCGCTTCTCCTGCTGGATCTCGCGCGAGACGCCTGTCGCGACGACCGCAACAAGCGCCCACACTTTCTCACCCGCCTCTGCACTCTGCTGCTGCTGACCCGTGAGCCGCACCGACCGCTCAAACGACGACGAGAATGGCGACGGCGGCGCACCTGCTGCGCGTCTCTCCCCAGCAGTAGCAGAAGACGATGAAGAAGCTGAAGAAGAACTGGACAATGACGACACGCGTGGCACGATCTGCGCAAACAGCGTCTGCGCGTCGCGGATCAGCGCGTGGTCCGCCAGGAGCGCACTTAGCACGTCGTGCGACGGAGAGATACTGGGCGTCAACGCGGTGCGCAGCGTGCGCTCCAATTCGCTGCGAGTCGTCGCCAGAGAGGCCATCGCTGCTGTTGCGGTTGCGGGCGGCGGTGGCGCCATCTTGTTTGCGCGCGCGAGCTCTTCCCGCTTTTTTTACACTGCGCTTCAGTATGGGCAGCAGCAGCAGCAAGCGGCAGGCCTACCGCGAAAAACAACCTCCAAAATAGTGAATAATCCTTTTTATGAATCATAATTGGGCAAATTCATAGTGAAACCAAGTAAATTTGGCCAGCTATTACCACTGTTAAAGAGGATTAGGCACTTCATAATGAACTCAAGTGAGGCGCTTGCAAAGCAGTTTAATTGTGACCTACCAATATATTGTGATTTGCAGAAATTTTGTTCTCTAATTTAGACTTCTAAAAACGAGTTGAGAAGCTAAAACTCTGTTTTAGTTGGTACAGCTGCTTCTTGAGCATGTGCTTGAGCTTCTTGTAGTCCACGTACTCGTGCTTCCGCTCCGCGTACATGTTGTCGCGCAGCCGCAGGTTAAAATTCACCATTGTTGCGCGCGCGCGCGCAAGTGCCCAAGGAAGAGCTTGTCCTTGTGTGTGGAGCTCTTGCGATGTTGTTCAGAAAAGTAAAAAAGTGAGCAGAGAAAAAAAGAATCAGATAAATACTCAGACTCATGATTTCTGAATCGTATTTGTAACCAAATTTTAGCAGAGCATAACCTCATATTTACAGTTTTTTCCTCTATTTATTCACTATAAATTTCTTCTATTAGTTCCAATGAAAAACCACTCTGATCAATGTGGTTTTCGAATAAAAGCGAGTCTTGTTTACGAGAGAATTTGTTTTTGCGCTCTTTGCTTGGGCTGAAATGCAGCGGGTGACTGTACATCCCCTATCGCCATCTGATCTGCCTGGCTGCTTGCTGTGGTTGTCAACATCTATCCTTTACCACGCACTTCACCGCACGCCGACGCTCGCGCGACAATCGGGGCACGTGGGGCTGCGCCGCAGCCACGCTTCTCGTGGAAGAGGTGCGCGCACGGCAGCTTGACCGAGAACGTGCTCTTCTCCTTGGCGGCCATCGTAGCAGCGCAGTCTGCAGCCGCGTCATTCGCATCAACAGCAGCAGCACTGGCGGTAGCAGAAGAGGACGCTGGGTCCAGGTCGCGCGTGTCCGTGAGCATCAGTTTCTCGAGACAGATGCTGCACGCGTGCTCCGAGAGTGTCGGCAGCAGCTCTTCAACGTCCTCCAGGCTCAAGATCGCGCTCGCGTAGATGCAATTCGCCTCCAGGATGCACTCGGGGAACGCCAGGAAGTCGCGCACGAGCACGTAGATGCAGACGACGCGGGGAAATGCGGCTCCGTGGCGAGCGACGGGATGATGATCTCTAGCGCGCTCCAGCAGTTGACAAAGAACGCTTCGAGCGACTCTTCCCTCGTGCATCGTCTCGATATCGGCGTGGATCGCAAACGCGCTCTGCAGGTGCTCGCACTAGTCCAGCACGTCCGTGAGTATCTGCAGGAAGCGCTCGAAGGGCTTCCAGTTGCTGTCGTTGCGCTCGTGGTACTCGCTCACGGCCGGCTGCTGCAGGATCGCGCGCACCTGCGAGTAGAACGTGCGGAACTTGGACTGGCTCATTGCGACGACCCACGCCTGGCAGGACGAGCCCGCGGCTGCTTGCGCATTATTGTTGGTGTTAGTATTACCCGGCTGGTCGTCGTAATCGCGACGCGGTAGACCACCGCCATGCCGACGCAGAGCATGCGCCTGCACGTGGAAAAGTCCATAAAACTCGCCAAAATCGCGGCTTCACATTTCCTGTTCAAAAATCAGCAGTAGTTTTGACGTATTTTTTTAAAATCAAAATCACACTTATCTTCGATGTGGTATTCGATTAACTGTAGTGTAGTAGCAACCCTGCTCTGTCGCTTGTCAAACAGCAAAGCTAGCCAACCGTGTGTTTGCTAGCTCGCTTCGTGCCGACACTGCGCACAACTCTGAGCCATTCTAAGCTACGTCGTCCGATTCGTCCACTTCCATTTCGCCATCACTCTCCTGGTCGCTGTACTCGTACTCAGCCTCGTCATCATCTTCTTCGCCAGTATCGCCTTCACCATCTTGATCGGCTTCACCACCGCAGTCTGCTTCATTGAAGTCGAAAATCGGCTCGTCTGGCCAAAACTGAGCTTGGGCCGCCATCACTTTGTCGCGACAGCCCTTGTCTAGACCAGCTAGGATTTTCAGCACCTCGACTGCAATCTGCTTCAGTTCGGCGGGCTCATGGATGATAACGCACGCGATCGCCAAGATGTTCTCACGAAGGAGGTGCAAGTGGATTGGTCCCCAGGACGCGGCAAACTTCCGAAAGTGCTTGAGCACAATCAACTTCTCGAGCTCACTCCCGTTCTCAAGCGCCGCTACAGTCAAGTTGAGATTCTCGATATCGTCGTTCCCTTCGTGACCAAGAACACCCGCCTCGGCTTTTCGGTACAAGCTCAGCAGATTGAGGTAGTATCGCTTCAGCTTTGAGTCGTTGCCAAACTGGGTCTGCTCTTCGTTGTCGAGAATACCTCGCACCACCAAATCCAACTCTGCCGAGTAGTTTCGACCTCCAGTGAGCAGATCACGCAGGAAGTCCCTCAATAAGTTGGCGATACTGTTGTCCTCTTCTCGCGAGAGCAGATCCACGAGAATGGGGATCGCAGCTTCATCGTTTACGAGTCTCTCACGAATCGACCGGCTCTTGTTCAGCGGCGCTGTCAAATACACGATCGCTTGTTTGCGAAGCACTGGCGAATGCCCAAACGAAGTGAACCTAAGCGCTAGAGACACCAGTTCGCAGCTTTCGCGAAGCTTACAGATCCCGATTCTCGGAAGCTCATAGATGATGTGCACCAACAGCCCCCAGACTTCGCGCTTGATGTGCTCACTTGTGGTTGCGCCAAGTAGCAGCTGCGCGAGAACTGGAATCAACCCGTAGTCGATGCAGAAAGGGGCGAGAATTTCGAGGTTCTTTGGCAAAAAAGCGAAAATTTGCCGCTGAGTTTCTTCGCTCTCGCTGCGCATCTGCTGCTTGAAGAACTCAAAGTCTGTGGAGGCACTGGAAATGGTAAACCACCGGCTGTAAAAGGTCTCGGGGAGAATCTCGACATCTTCGTTCTCAACTTGGTACTCGACAATTTGGGTGCGATAGGTGACGTTCAGCTTTGCGATCTCTTCCACCCACCTCATTGCTTGCTCACGCACCTCTTCGTCTCCGGTTGCAATCACAGATGCGAGGACACTGACGCCGTTCTGGGTGAGAAAGTCTGACGTGAAGTCTTCCGGTGTTTCGAATCGCAAGCACTTTAGAGTAATGTACTTCTCAAACGAGAGCCCCTGGCGCAAAACATGGATGAGGATGTCGAGGCAGTGCTCCAGTTCCCACCTTTCGCGAGCTTCCCATTGGATTTTGCGCATTGTTGTGGTGGCGCTGTCGTAGCATTGCAGCACGCTTTTCAGGACCAAGTATTTGAAATCGGACGAGCGCTTGTCCAAACTAACTTGAACTATTCGCTGGATTTCTCTACCGCACTCGACGCTCTCATTGCAAAGCGCTCGCAGGACTCGAAAGAGTGGAGTCAGCGGGATCCCTTCGCAAGAAGTCTCCAGAATCCCTGCAGTTGCTTGAACAATTCTGCTGGAGACGCTGAGCAAATATACGTTGTGGCGTTTCAGCGACAGAACGCACGAGAGTCCAAGTGAGATGAACGCTGGATTTCTATCATGTGGCTGCAAAGCGAACAGCACGCACTCAAGAAGCCCGAGCTCGCTCACTAAGCGAGAAGTTAGACCATCTCCTTGTGGGATAAGGTCGATCAGCGCCACTAGCACATGCCAAACTTCCAGCGCCACGATCTTCTCTGCAACACCATCCTCATTTCCGTGGCCGTGCTTCTTCAATAACTCGATCAGAGTGACGAGCAGCACTGCATCTCTGTACTCGAGCATCTGCTGCAGCTCTTCGTTATTCTCGTTCATTCGCAGCTCGCTCAGGACTCGCAGCTGGACGTCAGGTTGGGTTGAGCGTAGCTCATCGGAGAAATGTTCCACATTCGTCGACGACATGCCTCCGTCTTGCTTGTGTATGGCTCCTCGGTCTCAAAGCAGCTCACTCGCTGGTTCTATGTGAACTAGCTCTGTGTCCGCCGTCGGGTGGTGCTGTCTGCTCTCCTGCGTTTGACCTGTACTCCACAGGGCAAATTGGTGAATGAGCCAACCCAACCTTTGTCCTGCCGCCTGCTGGTCTGGTGATGTGGGTGCAAAAACCAAGTTACCATCATTCTGGAGGATGCCATGAGTGTAGGCTAATTTGTCGATTATTAGTGTGGTGCACGTAATTTTGATCTCCAAACGATGCCAAATTGAATACAGATGTCACTCCCAATAAGTTACACTGCCAAAAATTCATACCCTTTCCAAAACGATAGAATGTGTAAAGCCATCATTCTTATTTGCAAAATTTTCGCGCATTTTCAGCAGTCACAACAAAAGCGAACTAAAAAGCAC
>JAASGK010000199.1:0-34700 GCA_023334195.1 Globisporangium emineosum
AATAAGTGAATCCATTTCAAACCATACAAGTTTTACACAATACCTTCGACAATTTATATTCCCATAATTTGCATTGCCTCTCAAAATGTATATCGATTTGCGCCAATTTTGATGTAACTTATTGGGAGTGGCATCTGTAGTAAACTTTGAGCCAAAGGAGCACATCATGGATGGGTCCGACCAGCGAACCAAAATGACTTGAAGTTTGTATCATGATTGGGATCCTAAACCCTAGATGTCATCGGTCAGGCGAAAAGATCCGCTCTTTCACACACAACAACTGGACCAGTCCACCTACCGTAACATGATTGCGCTGCGACACGCAAAGAAACTGGTCGTGCATAATACAAATCGGATGGGCATTTTTTCGAATGCATTTACTCGGTCTCTGATTGGCTGGAAAAGGAATGTTAAATAGTTTCATTGGCAGAAATGCCGCAGCAGCAACACACTCACCACCAAGTCACTGACTGTCCACTCGCAATCAGACACCAGCACGAAGCTTCCTTGGAAGCCGCACTCGAACACTGGTGGAGCTCTTCACCTGGGAGCAGCAGCAGCAACGCCAACTACAAGAGGGGCTCGCGCGCCTTCCGTCGTTCGCGGACAAGTAGCGCCACCACCCTCGCCAGCATGACCGCCGCCCTCATGGCCAACTCCAGTTCGTCCACGCTCACGTCCACGTCGTCCGCGCCTCAGCAGAGCGACGAGAGCTGCTACTACTGCTCGCACATCAAGCTGCTGCGCGACGTCATCCCGCCCAAGCGATGCGACTACGTGAGTGACTCTGTGCGCATTGAGCGGACTGCATGATGGTGTGGTGATTGACGTGTTCATTTGTCCGTGCGCGCCTCTTGCCAAACAGTGCCGCGTGTGGAAGTGCCAGTTCTGCACGCTCAAGTTCCCGCTGATCAACGTGAAGAAGAAAGTGCTGCCGAAGATCATGAAGAGCAACTCGCGCATCTGCATCCAATGCTTCAGCCAGCACTGGCAGGAGAACGGGCTGAGCTCCTCCTCGTCGCAACCCGCCAAGAGGTCCAAGCGCTCGTCCTCCGCGGACGTCGGCGCGCGCGAGTCCTTCGTGATCGACTCGAGTCGCCCGAGCTCTTTCATCTTCGACTCGGGGCGCAGTCGTGACTCCCTCACGTTTGACTCGAGCCGTCGCGAGTCCATGGCAATCGACTCCATGTGGGCTGGAAAGGACTCGTTCGACGAATCCACACGGCTTTCGTTCATGAACGCGCCGGACGAGAAGGAGGCTGCGCGCCAGAGCTTCCGCAGTCGCTCGCATTCGTCTTCCGCCGCTCTGGACTCGGTCACCGACGACGTCCAAATCGCGCAGAACCTGATTTCCGCGGTGGACATGTGGATTTCCATCTTTGCCGCGACGATCCTCGTGGTCATTGTCGTCCTGGAAGGATACTCGCTCCAGCAGCGCGTGTGCTACTGTGTGGCGACGTACGGCGTGTTTCTGACACTGCACCCGTGGTTCCACAAACCACAGTCCAGTGTCGCACCTGACAGTACGGAGCCTTCGCAGAGTCAAACGCTGACAACGGCGAGCAGGGGCGTCGCGCCTCAGACGACGACCAGCGCAGCTTCACCGACGATCCCGCGGATGCCGTCGGTGGCTGAAGGAGTCGAGCCGCGCGCGCTTGGTGCGTTCCCAGAGTCGTACAGGCACCAGAAGGCGGAGATGGAGAAAAACCTCAAGTACTACCTCAGCGACGAGTGTCCGTGGAAAGTGATCAAGACCACCAGCGGCGGCATCATGTCCGAGATGACGGCGAACGACACGCCCTTCCCGCTCTTCAAGATCGTGAGTTTGTACTGCCTAGGTCTGCTGCATACAAGCAGCTTCGTGTGGAATGCTGACATCTCTTTTGCTATTGACTTGTGGTGTTAGGAACTGTTCATCACCGGAGCGCCGATGTCGAAATTCGTGAACTTCCTCGATAGCAAAGACGTGAAAGACCGCGGTCTGTGGGATCTCAACGTCGCCAACTTCGCGATGGTCGAGACGTTCCCGGAAGAGCCGAACGTAAGCGTTTGCCACAACACGCAGAAGTCATTCCTGGGCGGCCTCGTGGCGGCGCGCGACTTCTGTCTGCTCTACGTGCGCGACGGCAACTGCATCAGCTTCTCCAGCGTGGAGCACCCGCGTGTGCCTGTGAGTCCGAACGCCACGCGCGGCAACGTGCTGCTGTCGTGCTTCCACTGCCACGAGGCAATCGGCGAGGACGGCACGCCGGGCTTTATCCTCACGTACATCTGCCAGGTGGACATTGGTGGGAGCCTGCCGCCGAAGCTACTCTACAACGGCTCGATCGACAACCTGGTCAAGATGATCAAGGTGTTCAAGAACCCGAAGAAGCTGCTGCGCTAGGCACAGAACAACTACAGTACAACAATCGATATCACGAATGCATATCATGTCTCTGGACCAAATCACGCTGTTATTATTATTTGCTTTGCTTTTTTGTATCACTTCTTCTCCATTCCACACATCTCCCATGTACTCACGAGGGAACGTACGTGCGTGCTTACTTGCTCCGGTTCTTCTTCTCTTCCTCCTCCTTCATGGAGCGCGGCAATCAGTTTTAAATCAGTGGACCCAAGGAATAAATAATCAATCTGCAGTCGACCTCCCCATCAAAAGAAAGTAAGAGGGAATCCGTCGTCGCCGTCACTTCACGCGCTGTCAAGGATCCCGAGAAGTCGTCCTTGCGTCCATGCAGGCTCACGTGTAAGCATGGACACTGTGGAGTCGCAAGCCGCTCCTATGTCTCAGTGTTGCGCAGCGTCTTGTCCACGAGCTTGTCGAGCATGTACATGAAGGCCGGGTTCTCCTTCACCCAGATGATGAACTTGGTGGCCTGCGATGGCGTGAGGATCTGCTGCAGCTCCGCCACCTGCGACTCGAGCGCCGTGTTCTTCTCGTCCGTGACCTCCTCCAGCTGCTTGAGGATGTGCAGCGTGTGGTTCAGATCGTCCTGTACTTTTTTGATCGAGGTGCGTCGCTCCAGGATCTGGCGCTGCTGCGCATCCGAGACGTCCAGTTCGGTCGCGAGGATGCCCCAGAGACTCATCGGCGCGGCGGACGAGTCGGGCATCGACATCGGGTCTTCCTTGATCACGTGGTCGCGCGCGATCATGTCTACGCCCTGCTCCACGGAGTAAAGACAGAGCTTCGTCACCTGCGTCGGCAGCAGCAGCTCGCGGATCCGCTCGAGGTGGAAGCGCAGCTTCTCGCGGCGCTTCGGCCCGTAGTCCGAGTACGTGACCTTGTACATGTTGAGGAAGCGCGCGATCTCCTGCTCCGACGCGTTGTGCTGGAGCATCTCGCGCATCTGCTCCTTGATCTGCTGCTTCTCGCGCTGCTCGCTCACGATAGCCTCCTTCCCGATCTTCAGCCGCATCTTCAGGTCCAGGTTCTCCGCCTCCAGCCGCCGCAGCCGGTGCTCGTTCTGCTCCATCTGCTTCATCTTGCGCTTCCGGAACTCGCGCACCGACGCCAGGTTCTTCACGCGCCGCAGCTGCTTCTTGTCCTGCTCGTCCTCGCCGTCGTGCTCCGAGGAAGCGACCGACTTCTTGCGCTTCAGCGCGCGCTTGCCCTTGGCGCCGCCAGTCGCAGGCGCGGTGCTGTGCGTGACCGACTGGTCGTCGCCGCTGTTGTATCCCATCTCGTCCTCATCGTCATAATCGTCGTCGTCTCCGAGCGCATCGTAGCTCCCGTCCACGCTCCTGCCTCGAGCCGCCCCTGGCATCCGATACCTGCTGTCCTTGCGCTGTGCGCCTGCGCTCGAGTAGAGATGCGCCGCAAGCGCATTCGCTGTCAGTCGCTGACTGCTCGTGGTTTCCTGTTTAATGGTCTGCGGGGCCGCGCGGCGGTCGAGGCCCAGCATCACCTCTTCGTGGTCGTCTATCTGGATCTCATCGAGCGGCAGCGCGTCGATGGATAGTGGCGGCTCAACGGTGACCACGTCGTCGTCGTCGTCCAAGTCCTCGGCTTCCTCCTCCAGCTGCGCGAGCGACGGCGCGTTGGCGTTCGTGCGCAGCAGCCAGCCGAAGGCGTCCTCCTCGCTGTCCTTGAAGATGCTCCAGTCGATACCGCTCATCATGCCGCCCAGCGCCGCCGGGGGGCTCTGCTCGTTGCTGCGCTCGCCGCTGGTCTCCTCCATTCTCCGAATCGCTCTCTCTCTCGCTGTCTGTTCTCGCGCGGACGAGCTGACAAAACAGAAACAACCAAGAAAGCGATCTCCTCCCGTCATCAACAACCAGGCTTGGTGTGAAATGCCTCCGTTCTGTATAGTGTCTTGTATAAGAGTCATGTGTCTTATAGAGACGCGACGACTATCCGTGAAACCCCGTACAAGAAGTGATCACACTTCCTCAAGCAATTTGGCTCAGTTTGGCGAAAAGTGACCAGATGGAATTGCAACTCTCCCTCCATTCGAGAAATTCGAGCCAACTGCGTGGTTGCAGCTCATCAAGACAAGATGAGCTGATTTTTAGTTGGCTCAGGTCGACTGCTGCATCCATCAGAGGCAGCGGAAGGGGTCGATCGCCTGCTCTCTCGCTCATTCCGGAGCCCGCCGCCATCTGGTCCTGCCACCACCAGCCGAAGAGCGCGCTCCTTTCTCAGTCCACCCAGCCATGCCCGTGCCCGCAGCCGTCGGCATCGTGGTCGCCGCGGCGGCCAATACCGAATCCGGCAAGAAGGTCATGAAGCAGCTCGAGGAGCTGCCGCTGCTCGCCGCGCGCCACGCCAGCGACGCCGCCCTCCAGCACGGCTCCCGCCTGCCGAAAATCATCCGCAAATGGTACCGGAAGCTCAGCGCGGCCCAGCTGAGAGGCATGATCCTCGTGGCGGCGTCGGCGTTCACCTTCAGTCTGCTCTCGACGCTGATCAAGTACGCGTCCAAGACCCTGCCGTCCATGGAGACCGTCTTCTGGCGCGCGTTCGTCGCGTGGCTGCTCAATTTGGTACGTGCTTGTGTATCCATATCACGAGCGGGTACAAAAGCAAACTTCCGCTAACGAACATAAACTTGTTCACGTGTGCTTGTCGTTGCTGTTGTTAAACGCAAGGTTGCTGTGCGCGTGAGTGGCGTGAGCTTGTACGTCGAAAAGCCCTACCGCTTGGCGCTCGCTACGCGCTGCGTCGTCGGCTGTTGCGCCATGTCGCTGGGCTTTTACGCCATGCAGCAAATGGTGCTCGCTGACGCAAGCGTGCTGATCTTCACGAGTCCCGTCATGACCTTCTTCCTGGTACGTCCTATCGTCCGAATTTGCGATCGTGCATCGAGCATCTGACTAAGAATGGAAATAATTCGTGCGTCTATTGCAGGGATCGCTGGTGCTGAACGAGAAGATCGACGCGATCAACTTCGGCTGCGCGATCTTCTCCTTCGTCGGGGTCATCTGCGTGGCGCGTCCGACGTTCCTCTTCGGCAGCGACCACGCGACGGCAGGTACCGACGGGTCAACTTTCGCGATCTTCTGCGCGCTGCTCGGCGCGGTGGCGCAGGCGGTGGTGTACGTGAGCATGCGCCGCCTGCAGCAGGTGAACTACCTCGTGGTGATCAACTATTTCCTGCTCACGTCGTCCGTGCTCTCGCTGCTCTCGCTGCTGCTCGTTGAGCAGGTACGCTCTCGCGTCAAGTTTCCTGTCACGAGGCTTGTATTGCTTTAGATCTGACGTTGCTCTCTTGCGTGTCTTTCTTTATCGACTGCACAGAAATTCGTGCTCGAGATGTCGGGGGACGTGTGGCTCGCCGTGCTGGGCACGGGCTTCCTGGGCTTCGTGGGGCAGCTCTTCCTCACGCGCGGCTTCCAGCTGGAGAACGCCGGCACGGCCTCCGTCATGCGCTACCTGGACGTGGTGTTCGTGTTCGTGTGGGACGTGACGCTGCTGCACGAGCGTATCAACGAGTGGAGCGCCGTGGGCGCGCTGATCATCTGCGGCTCGGCGATCTCCATTGCAGTGCGGAAGATGCAAGGTCATTGACAACCTTTCGCTCATTGGCTGTAAAAATTTCGCATAATCCAATCAGAATTGTTGGTCTTTGTTTTATGGGTTTTGATTGGCTGATATGCTAGTGTGGGTTGCCCACAAGCAAAACAGACCCCCCCCCCTCCCACAAACCTCATTCCATTCGACCGAAGTGAGCTATGCGCGCGCAGCAGGTGGAGCTGCTGAGCGGTGGCCCTGGGAAGAAGCGGCAGCATGCGCGCACTGACCGAGAGGCGCCCAAGCCCTCGAAGAACGCCTACCTGCACTTCTCCATGACGCGCCGCAGCGAAGTGGCCGCCATGTACGCGGACTGGACGGTGCAGCAGGTGTCCGCGGAGGTCGGGCGGCAGTGGAAGGCGCTGACGCAGTATGATCGCAAGCCCTGGGTCGAGCTGGCGCAGTTCGACAAGGCACGCTTCCAGACGGAGCTGGAGCAGTACCTTGAGAAGAAGCGCTCGGAGGAGGTGCGTGTCGTATAGTTTTTTTAATGTGAAGCGAGCGGTCGTCTCACATGCTGCTGCTGCTGTTTCCTGACCAGGTCGGCGTGCCGCTCAAGCGCAAGAAGAGCAAGAACCAGCCCAAGCAACCGGACACGGCGTATATCTGCTACTGGAGGAGCAAACGCCTGGAGCTCCTGAGCGAGAACCCGGACATGGAGTCCACCCTGGTGTCGAAGGAGGTCGGGCGCCACTGGAAGTCACTCTCGGAGGAGGAACGCCAGGTGCGCAGTGTTACTTGGCGCAATATGACCTTCTCTGCACGAGAGGGTTAAGTTAACATTAAACTGACCATATCGTTCACCATGGTGGTTTTGCAGATTTGGAAGGACATGTCCGCACAAGACAAGTTACGCTACCAGCAGGAGATCGCCGAGTACCGCGAGCCGATGGCGGTATGTGGAGAAAATATGGCCTTTTACAATATGTTTTTAATCATTGTACTTGGCTTCGGATCCTCATGTTTCACTCTTATTATTTGCAGGAAATGGTGCCAACGCTCGTGAAGAAGCCGATCAAAGACCCTTATGCCCCCAAGCCGCCAAAGACAGGCTTCCAGCTGTTCATGAGCCACAATCGCGAGAGCTTTACGCTGCTGAACATGACGATCAACGAGTTCCGCGTCGAGATGAGTCAGTTGTGGAAGCGTCTCTCAGAGGAAGACAAGAGCGTGTGGTACTCCATGGCCAAGCAGGACCAGATGCGCTACGAAGCCGAGGTGAACGCCTACAAGCCGCCGGCGTACCTATCGACCAACGTCGTGCGCGCACGGAAGCGCCTGGACGAGCTGAAGAAAGTGGCGAAGAGCGACGCGGAGGCGCCCGGACTACCCATGACGGCGTACCACATCTACCTGACGCTCAAGCGCCGGGAGCTCCAGTTCCAGCAACCCCGGCTCAAGCACAACGAAGTGATGCGGCAGGTTGGGCTCACGTGGAAATCATTGAGCGCCCATGACAGAGAGCCGTATTTGCGGAAAGCAGAGCAGGACCTCGACCGGTTCGAAAGGGCGATGGAAGAGTACCTCGGCGCGCAGGTGCCGCGCAGCGCCAGCAGCTCGTTCACAGACAGCTACAGCGCCGAGAGGCAAGCCGCAGAGCGGTCGAACGCGAAGAAGAAACGCAAACTCACAGACACGGCTGCGTCGGTGAAGAGCAGGCGGAAGAAGGACCCAGAGACCCCTCGTCGGCCGCAAACAGCGTACAACCTCATGTACATGTCGAAGCGACAAGAGATTCTCGCGACGTACCAGATGTCCCACAACGAGTGCTCGGCGCTGTGCGGTCGCATGTGGCGGCAGATGTCGGAGCCGGAGCGGGAGCCGTACCATCGCATGGCGGTGGAAGATAAACTGCGCTACGAGTCGGAGATGCGGGAGTATCGCTCAAGGCTGGAGCAGGAGAGAGTGGAGGAAGCGGAGGCGACGAGGAAGAAGTCGCTCGGGTTCCGGCATTTTCTGAACGCCAAGCGCCGGGAGAACGAGGGGCTGTCGTACGACGAGATCACTGCGATCTGGAACAGTATGTCGGAGCCCCACCACACACTCTGGGAAGAGCTGGCGTCCGAGCATGTGGATGGTGATGACGACGACGACGATGGTGGCGGCGACGAAGAAGAGCAGCGTCGCCTGGAGGAGAGCGCACAGATCGTGCTAGGCACGCGAGATCTCCGTCAGGATGATCGCGACGAAGACGAAGATGACGATCGTGAGTATCACCACCACTCGGACGACCAGCTCCACTTCGACACGAGCCATCGCCATCACCACAGGAGCTTTAGCATGCGAAGCGAGAAGCGACACAAAGTAGAAACGCTCGGATTCCTCTATTTCGTGGAATCCAAGAAGCCCGAGCGCGAGCGCTGGACGAAGGCCATGTGGGTTAACGAGTGGGAATCGCTCACGGAGCCTCACCGAGCCCTGTGGGAGGAACTCGCCGAGGAACACTCGGTGATTGAAGAAGACCGCCGCACTGTCCCGGATTTGGATACCGACGCCTTCGTGGGCTTTGTGACTGGAAACGAAAACCCGCCCGTGAACGCCTTTGTTTAAAGAAGAGGCGGCGAAATCTGCCTGGTTTCCGTCTGTACCGAGCTGAAAGATCCGCTTCAATCGCTCCGCTCGCTATTGTTTCAGCCGGGGGATCCTGCGCAGAGAAATCCAGGCTATCGACTCCAGCAGCATATCTCGGCTGGCTCGAACGAAACCACCACTGTGGTGCGATCTCCTGGTACGCGGCGCAAGCTAGAGCAGGTCAGCCAGGAGTTAGCCTTGTTCCATATATATCGACAACTCCATCTCTATCTCCTCGTGCTCGCCCTCCTTCCCACCTCATGCTGCAGACCTACAGACCGCCTGCGATGGTGAGTCGGGTGCCTAAATATAGCGGTTCTTAGCGCCACTCTTCTCTCCTGAATATCTTTTTGCCTGTACGTTTTGCTTCCGTTCCCTCGAGCCTGCGCGCGCATAGGATTTGCCGCAAACTCTCGGGTCAAGTGGTCGGTGGTTTTACGCCAGTGCCAAGTTTGTGGATGCCAGTGCGAATGCAGCCACCGTGAAACTAACGGCTGCTTGTTGCAGCAGTGGGAAAAAAATATCTTCCTGCGCAACAACAGGATCATTTCTCAAGTTGGCGCTCGCTGCACGATATCAACAGAGAAGGTGAGAACAAGATAAAAAGATACCCACCCACCGCGCAAATCTTGGATCTCTCATCTTGTTTCTGTTCTTCTGTCGCAGGCAAACCTGGATACGGGAGACTCGTCAATTCGCACCGACACGATGAGCCTCGAGCCTTCCACTTCGCCAACGACGGTCTCACCAAGCACGGTCACGTTCGGAGCGGTGTCTGTCATGCCTGCTGCGTCTTCCGTCGCATCGATCGTCGCGCCAGCAACCGCAGAAGTGTTAGACAGCGACATATCGACTAGTTCACCTGCAGTATCCGCCTTGACGCTGCCTTCGAACGCTCCATCCGTATCGCCGATCGCCTCGGCAACAACGATGAGCCAGATGACACCATCTTTGGTAACCGATGGAGTATCAGCTGCCGCCAGCAACTCAAAAGCGAAAATGGAGAGGATCAAGCCGCAGATGGGAATGAACGGCGGTCGCTGGACGGAGCAGGAGCACCAAAGCTTCCTCGCTGGACTGCGGTTGTATGGTCGCGAGTGGAAGAAAGTCGCGTCCAAGATCAAGACACGAACATCTGCACAAATCCGCAGCCATGCTCAGAAATACTTCGCGAAACTTGCTCGCGACGACGAGATGCGCAAGCACAATGGGCTTCTACCACAACTGGACGGCGGTGCGTCACAGTCTATCAGCGGCTTGTATGGGTACTACAGCGACGACGGTTCCTCGGCAGCTATGAACAGCGGAGATGATGGTGGTGACACCGACTCCAGCACAAACCAGAGATTGAGTCATCCTCCATCTGGATCTGTAAATTCCTTTGGAAAAGTCACGTTCTCAACCAGTAGTGCCCATCCAGCTCCGTCATTTCCCGCGACTCTGTCTGCTCCTGCATCGTCAAGCTTGGCGAACTTGTTCAATAACCCTGCTGTGACGCAGGAGCCAAACTTCCCGGCGAAGAAACGATCTCGAGCGGTCTCTCCAGCCGACACAGCTCTCTCGCTTCAGCCACTTGGAAAGACTGTACAGAGCCAATTCAAACACCAAAGGAAACTCACGGCACGAGAAGCGGGTGGAGCCGAGCTTCTTCCATCGCAAGAAGAGTTGCTGGAGAAAGTGTCCCCCAACATCCGTCAGCGCCTGTCGAGTCTCATTGAAGCGGAGCTTTGTGCGCTGCAAGTTCTTTCCTGCTCCGCGCTGCTCCAACTTCAAGACGTGAGTCGCCAAAAGCAGGTGTCATCCCATCCAACCTTGCTGAATCACCCAAGCAGCTTACCCGGACCTGCTACCGCTGGAAGTACGCCATTCCCTGGTCAAAGCCCATTGGGGCTCACGATGATAGCAACGGAGCAGATCCCGTCCATGTCATCTATCTATTAATCCCAAGATCCACTCGCTGACCTGTAAAAAAGACTTCTGTACAAGTACTACCGAAAGCCGCATGCGCACGATTTGTATATTTAAATCAACGAGATACGGACTTCCGTGCCCCCCGCACCTTTCAGTTCTTGGATCCTAGTGAAGAGAATTGAGAGGTTGGTAAGCGAATCTAATACAGACCTCCTGGCTCAAAAACTTGATACTTAGAATTCATTTTGCTCTCATTTACCGTCTTTGTCAAGTTGCGCTGTGAGGAAGAGATCTAGAATATGTGCAGCCGCGGATCGTGGGCTGATGTATCCTCTGACCAAATCTTCGTTCATCTTCTCCGCCTTTGACTTTACGGACGCATTCTTCGTCACCGACCTCATGAGCTGCTCACTGAGCTGGTTCCACATCCACTTGGAGCTCTGCGTGTTGCGCTTTTTCGCAATCTACAAGGATTGCACAGATAAATCAGTCGTGCTACTATCCATATCAGAGCAAAGACAGCAACTTACTTTGTTCAGTTCATTCATGCTGGTCCGATACTCTTCAATGACGTCCCAGACCTTGTCGATTCCCTTCTTCTCGATAGCGGAGCAGAGTTTTACCTGCAACACAACACAAAGAGTTTAATCAGATGGTACTTCGTTGATTTATTCACGTATTCGTGTTTGCATGTGAAACGTACTTTTGGTTGCCAGTCGGGATCCTTGCGTCGCATGAGCTGGAGCGAGTGCATGTAGTCAACAGCTGCATGCTTCGCGGCGCTGTTTGTTGCAACAGTACGGTACAGGACGATTTTTTAGCGCAAGAAATGATCCAGACGGTTAGAATTTGACTGGCGGTCATTTAGATCAAACGCACCTCTCGAGCGCTCCGTCCGCTTTGTTCACCACGATAACGTCTGCGATCTCCATGATGCCTTTCTTCGATCCTTGGAGCTCGTCTCCTCCTGCCGGCGGGACCAGCAGCATGACCATATCGACTGTATCGTCAATCACAATCTCCGATTGTCCCAAGCCGACGCTCTCGACGAGAATGATGTCGTATCCACCAGCTTCGCACAACAGAACAATATCGTTTGTATGCTGCGCGACACCGCCGAGCGTACCTCGAGAGGGTGATGGACGCACAAACGCGTTCGGATCATTCGAGAGATGTGTCATTCTGGTCTTATCACCGAGAATGGATCCACCCGACCGTGACGACGAAGGATCTAACAACAAACAACAATGACAAAAAGTTAGCACCACCATTTCCTCCAGCAAATACATGAATCAGCCCGTGGCTGTGGGGACATAAGAAACCCGCACACTCACCAATCGCTAAGACGGCCACTTTATGGGATTTCGCGGTTAAATACTGGCCGAGCGTCTCGATGAAAGTAGATTTCCCTGCGCCAGGTGGCCCTGCAATCCCTACGCGGAACGTCGGCAGCCCGCGGAACTCCTTTTCCTGCGCACTCGCCTCTCGTCTGTGAGTGAGCACGGCGTCCAGCAGCAGCTCCGCCTGTTGCTCGTCGCTCTTGAGCGAGGACTCGACTATGAACACGAGATATATCACGTATTTAGCTACTGTCATACTTCGAAGAGCTCACCAACAATCGCATGTAACAACCAAAACAAGAAGCTTCGGCAGCTTCAACTTGGCTCGTACCGAGAGTGATGGAGCGGCTGAGCGCCGTGCGGTTGCCCGCCAACACGCCGTCGACGAGTCGTTGGGTGTCCGGCCACATCTGCGTCGCGGCGGCGCCGATCGATTTGAAGGACGCGGTCGTCACGCCGACAGCGTGCAGCCGCCGCGGGAGCGTGCGTCGGAGGAGGCTCATGTTGCT
This sequence comes from Globisporangium emineosum, assembly GCA_023334195.1. Taxonomy (NCBI): domain Eukaryota; phylum Oomycota; class Peronosporomycetes; order Pythiales; family Pythiaceae; genus Globisporangium; species Globisporangium emineosum. The sequence goes on from JAASGK010000199.1 coordinate 12,345, forward strand.
GCTGCGCCGTTGGGTTGCGCTCTGCCTGCTTGCCCACACAGCATCCGCAACCTCAACTTTCACACTGTACAGCGTGACTTCGTTAAAGTGCGAGACAATGGAGTTGAAGGTCGGATATAATCCGGATAATCACTTTGTATAGATCCCATAAATGGCAAGAATGTCGGATAGATTCTGGATAACACTTGTATAACGCGTATAAACGGCAGTTTAAAAATGTGTGCATGAGCTGGCTGAGACATTGAAACAGCACCGCCGCGGTGACAGACAGCTGATTTTCTCGTGAGTACTGTTCTGTTTGTAGGTACGGTCTGAAGGTGTTGGCTAATAATCTCACCACAAGCGTGAACACAGATTCGAGCCTGATTTCGAGTGAAAGCCACCATTTGTAATCCCCCCCACATGTGGCCCATTCATCCATCCAGTGAGAATGCGTCAATTTTTGTGTGCCAAATGGAACTGGAGTACGGATTTTCTTTGTACCGTTGGAGTTTTCCCCTATACTCTGAGAAGTGGATGCAGTCACAATCCCTACTCACTTGTTTACTGACTGTAGATCTAGAAATGTATGGCAAGTAAACTGCTGTTTTGTTGTAACGATAGAAAAGACTTTTGGGTTGTAACTCAATCCACTTTCCTGACAATGTGTTGTTTTTTTTCGGGACACTATTTTGTACGGGACAAACTGTCCCGAAGGCAGTCAATCTAGTCAGCCAATCCCGAAAGGGAAACCAAGTCGGGCACAAACGCACGCGAGGTACTTTTGCTTCCACATTTCCCATTCCAAGCGAGCGAGCGAGTGTCCGCCCGCCCACAGAGACAGAAAGAGACAGCAAGCAGCCTGCGCTCGGTAGCCGGAAGACCGACGCAGCAGCACTTCCAAGACCGAGAGAGAGACCGCAAGCAGCCACACGCCGCCGATGGGGCAGAGCTGGTCGCGCAATGGGTTGCCCGGCGGAGGCGACTTTTACGTCGGGCCGATCTACGCCACGAGCCTGAGCCACGACCGGCAGACAGAGATACGCCTTGGGGGGGTTGACGCGAACGGAAGCGCCGCCACCCAGACCGTGCAGATCGGCCCGCGCGGACAGCTAGCGCTGCTGGACGTTCCCACCAACATCCGCAAGCAGGACGTGTTCAAGCGATTAGGCGTCGTCGTGAAGACCAGCGGCAGTCGGCTGATGCAGAACGCGGAAGTCATCGTCACAGATTATTATAGAATGGAGGGGAAGCGCCTCGTGCCGCGCAACCGCGTCCAGGGTCCGAACTCGACCAACTGGCAGGGCGAGAAGGGCCCGGCCGAAGCCAGCGCCGGACTGCGCATCGGCGACACGCTGTACGCGATCAACCACCGACTGGTAGTAAATAAATCCAAGGGCCAAGTGTTACGGCAGATCAGCTCGCTGTTAGACAAGAGCGACGGCACGCCGGTGATTCTCACGTGGAAGCACACAGAAGACATCGATTCGACGCCATGGGAGCTCGAAATCAGTCTCCCGCCCCCCGAGGGCGTCTACACCCAGCTAGAGAACGAGTGGGGGCCAGCTAGACCGACCAAGATCTCCTCCGTCTCAATTTAAATTTTTCCAGTGCGTCCGAGCCAAGTTCCAGTCCCGAGACGACACCCGTGTATACAACAACCCCGCGAGGCTTGCAGACCCGAGCGCGAAGAAAGCAGCGCGAGAGCGACCGAGCCGCGGACCGACCAACACCGATCATGAGAAACAGACAAAAAGCAAAATACCAATAACCACCACCAATCCGTGAAATTTTAATCAAGCAGCTATGTGTTCCCTCTCAGTGGAAAGAGCGAGTCGACATGGAGGGGAGACGAAGACGCGAGCAGCAGCAGCAGCAGCAGCGAGTCGGCAGCATGTACAGGTTGGATTGTCGTTTATTATATTATTTTCTTCTTCGCTTTCGTAAATGCGCTGAGCTCGTCCATCCGTCCGCCCGCTCGTCCCTTTTCCGTCTCGACGACCGCCTGATCGACTGATCGACCCACTGTCGCAACGCGGTTTTCCTTCTCCAACACATCGTGTGAGCGAGGGCACGAACGCGCGAGTGATGCGCTCAGTATGAGACGCTCCACCTTCCGCAGGCAGAAGGTGTTGCCGCCGATCGTAAAGCAAGAAGTGTACAATACAAGACGACAACCTGTCTTTTTACGGCTTTTTACGCGTGCGTGGTCGGTCGATCTTCTTAGGCTTGCAATTCAATTCGTCACTTGTGTCATGCGCATCATCACCACATATCCATGGGCGCATGGATCACGCATATCGCGATCTTTCCGCTGAACAAGATGAAGATTTTCTATTATAACCAGAGTCTGTTATTAAAAGGTGCCATCGCGCACAACACGACGGATGGTGCAGGGGTTCGACAGGAAGATAGAAAGAAAAGCAGAAGGACCAAAGTGGCGATACCTGGTTGATCGCCGGAAGCAAAACGCAACAACGCCCAGCTCTCTCTATCTCCCTTTCGCTCGCTCACTCGCCACTGCTTTAATCGATGATCATGAGCTTCTTTAATCGCTCAAACATGCCGAATGTGATGCCGACCATCGGCACCACCTTCATGAGCTCCGGCGTGAGCCCGCGGTAGAAGCCGCGCACACCCTGGGTCCGCAGCAGCTCCGTCGCGATGCCGCCGGGTGTCGGCGGGATGCCGTGCAGGTCTGCGTGAATCGCCGAGATCTGCAGGCGGCGACGCACCACGTCGATCGGGAACGTCACCAGCGACGACGCGATGCCCGCCAGACCGCCGCACACCAGCGTGTCCAGCACGCTGATCTGGTGGTCTTCTCCGTCCATCGCGATCTTCTCGTCTCCTTCTAATCCTAGCGAGCGCTGCACTTTCCGGAAGATGACCATATGTCCTTTGAGCGCTTCGTAGAGCGTAAAGTTGATCGCCAGGTTGGGCACCGTGACCGCCAGCGTCGCGCCGAGACCGCGGTAGAGCCCGCGCACGCCTTCCTCCGCTCGGATGCGCTGCGCTGCGTGGCGGATGCCGTGGTACCGGATATCTGAGTTTAACTGTGTTGCCAATCGCGTGCGGATGAGGTCGATCGGGTAGCACGCGACGGTCGCGACGGCGCCAGCAAACGCACCCGACGCAAACTGGGTCGTCCACGAGTTCTCCGTGAACATTGGATGGTGCTGCGCGATGATCGTCGTCTTGGTCATCTCGAACGTGAAGAAGTTGACTGCCGAGTATGGGAAGCGGTGTAGCACGCTGGCGCCGTTGCCCTTCCAGAACGCGAGCGCGCCCTCGTTCTTGAGAACCTTCGTGAACGCGCCAAAGACGCTCGAGGAGAACTTGTCCGTGTGGCGCGTCGACACCATGCTGTGCACCTGGAAGAGGATCGTGAGGCGACTCAGCGGCGCCGTCACGGTCTTGCCGATGCTGCCGGCCACGCCGCCGGCGAACAGCACGCTCGAGTGGCGCAGGAACTGCTTCTTCATGTCGCGCTGCATGAGCTCCACGTCCACGTCGTCGGTCTCGGTGCAGACGTCGGCCGTGTCGCCGAAGCTCACGACGCCCGTCGTGTGGCGGCGCAGCGACACGCGCGCCTCGTTGGCTCCGTCGCCCGCCATGCGCTCACTCCGTCGTGCGTCTGGTGGTGGTGGTGGTTCGCGCGCTGCAGTCGCTCGCTCCCGTCGGATTTCGGCGGGCAAGCGAATCACACTGGAGAAGAAACGCAGACCCACGCAACACACAGCCAGCGCGTCCACCAACACAGGGCAATTGGACTGTGGGGGGAGACGGTGCCAATTGAACAACCGGTCGTGACAGCCCAGCGTCGGATGCACCCTCAAGGGACAACTGAGATCAAACGTCTCACAACTGAACAGTCTCGTGGTGGATTCTCTCTTAATTTGCAACTGGGGGTTGAAATTATCTCGTGTGGGACACACTGCGTCGTGGATCAAAGGTGCTCCCCATGGAGCCACTATTACCCACTTCGCAGTACACTCAGCCGTTCGCGCTGCTCTTGTTGGCGCAATTTTCAATTGGAGACAGAGCCCGCGCGGAGGAGTCGAGGCGAGTCGGTTGCGCGCTTCTGGGACCACGAGACCGGGGCGTGGGGAGAACAGTCGACTGCAGCTTCTGCTACTGCGTGTGCGTGGACTTTCCCCATCTATCTGCATCTACAGCCGCAGCCATGGCGGAGGACATGCGCATCAAAGCGTACCCGCCGCTACCGCCGAAAGGAGGTCCGCGGATCGCGATTGTGCTGCCAACAACGGGCGACCTGTGTCTGCGCTCGCAGCTGCCCGACGCCTTCCAGCAGCAGCTGCTGATCCACGCAAACCCTGCGTACTGCCAGTACTACGCGCACTTTGTGGTGCTGCGCAAGTTCATCGTCATGTCCAGTGAAGGCGACTTGTACACGCAGACCGTACGGACGACGCTCGAGTTCCAGGATCTACCGAGACAGCAACTGCTGCCACTCCCGAGCATCTCGCCCTGGGACATTGTCAAAATCTTGGATCTCGTGCAGTGCTTCTCCGCGAATGCCAGTTGGGAGCTCGTGCGCGTGCGGTGGCAGAGCGGCATGGTGACGTGGCTCCCGATTGAACTCCTGGAGCGAAATTTCGGCAACTTGCTGCAGGCATTCTACGTGAGCAGTATCAACTCCTGGGGGTTCCGCGACCGGATCTATGCGAATAGTATACGCAGTTTCCAGACGGAAGTCGAGTTGTGGCTGCACCACGACGAATTTCGCCACTTCTACCAGTACCTTCGACGGCGGCGAACCATGGCAGCAAACCCCCAGCTTAGGGAACAAGATGTGAAGCCAAGTCTGAACAAACCTACGGCTCAGAGCCAGCCGACAAGAGCCATGCCTCCTTCAGCCGCTCCGCCACGTGTGCAGCACCAGCACCAGCACCACCACCAACAACAACAGCTTGCTGCTGCGATTTACAATCGGAGCCATCCACAACAGCAGCGACTGCCACCACCGCCAGCGGTAGGAGTCGTGGCGCGAGAGCGGAGAGAAATTCCCACGAACAGCACTTCGAGGCAGTCGACGGAGGTGGCACCATCGAGACAGCAGCAAGCGCCAGTGGTAGAAAGAGAGCATGCGAGAGGTAACACGCAGAAGCGGAACGATCAAGCTTCTCCAGCGCGGCATCGCGTCGACGAAGTCGCGACAGTGCAAAGTAAACCTGATCCGCTTCGTGTACGAAAGAGACTCAAGCGCGCAGAGACTGCAGTTGATACGAGCGACGGCGACGACGATCATGACCTGGTGAACGAGGCATCTGTGAATGGTAAAGCTCGCACAACTGGCGTTAGCAGTAGCAATAGTGCAACCCCAAGGTCCAGCGCAGCGTCGAAGCGGTTCAAGCGCTTGCGGAAACAGCAGCAGGATTCGGCAGAAGAAGACAGTGACGATGAGATTGTGCTGGGGGTGCCGCCTCCGTCGACTATAGCAGAACAGCCAGAAAGCTCGAACTCCTCCGGGTCAATCCCGACTGGATCTGCGAATTCGGCAGGTGCGGCTGGTGATAGTGCTAGTGGCGACTCTTCTAAAAACTCTGAAGCAACACCGGTTTTGACCGTGATTGACGACGACGATGATGACGACCTCGACAAAGACTCTTTAGATGTATCAGAGATCATTGGTGATATTCGCTGTGTCTGTGGCGCTGACTCAGTCGGCACGTACGCAGGGAGATGGCTCCACTGCTGGAACGATGAGTGCAGCGTCTGGGAGCATGCTGATTGTGTGGGGGTTGTTGGTCACGACGAGCTGGCGACGCGCTACATCTGCTCCAAGTGCGACGCTGCGGCATACCAATCTCGGCTTCCTGGGGCGAAGGAGCGACTCGTTGAGTGGCTATTCCAGTGCTGCGACAGTAAGAATCCTGTCCAGCTGCTCAAGTTACTGCGCGAGAACGCCGGGCAAGAGAGCAAGACTGGGTGGTGGAATCCAAAGGAACAGAACATGACTCTGCTGATGAAGGTGGCTCGGGTTGGTCTGGCGACGTGCATTCGATACCTGGTACAAGTGGCGAAGGTCGACGTATTTGCTACAGACACCGCGAGCCTCAACGTGCTTCATCACGCAGTGCTCGGTGGACGGCCGAGAAGCGTGTTGTTTCTTCTGAACCAAGAGCCGAAGCTTCTCGACCATCAAGACAAAAAAGGTCGCACGCCATTCCACTGTATGCTCGAGTCCACGACGCTGAGCGACATTTGCCTGTCGCTGCTAACGAAAGATCGGAAACTAGCTGTTGTGGGCAACCTCGAGTCCAATTTACCGATCCACTACGCGTGTCGAGTGATTACCAAGTCGACAGTAGAGATCTGTCGGATTATGCTGGAAGCGCAGCCGACGCTGATGCAGGAGAAGTCGAGTGACGGTTTGCTGCCGTTCCACCTCGTTTGCAAGGCTGCGTCAGCGAAGTCAAGCGACAAGCTCAGCCTAACAGAAGCTGCGATGTTCGCCAAGGAGATCATCAGGCTGATGCTGGATATCGACGTGCTTGGCACGTTTATCAACGCTCGAGCTCCAAATGGCTGGATGGGGATTCATTTCGCAGCTGCGTCTGGAAACCACGAGCTTTTGGCGTATCTTTGCAGCTCTGAATTCGTAGATATCCATGCCACGACTGGAGTGGATTCGTCGGAGACCGCGCTCCACATCGCTGCGAAGGGTAACTTTCACCTGTGCGTCCGCGCGTTGCTGCACATGGGATCAAGAACGACAGCCAAGGACGCTCAAGGGTGGATCCCGATTCTGCATGCAGATAATGCGGCCTGCATTCAGGAGTTCCTTCCGTACAAGCTCACAAAGCAGCTTTCTAGGCTAAATCGCATGGCAGTGAAGTTCGAGCAGAAAGAAATCATCGAGCAGTGGAAGAGAAGAATTGTGACGGATACGACGTGCGCCGATATGGTGAACGACTGGTGCCAGTGTGACCTGGAGCGGATCGAGCGGATGGACAGCATCTTCCTCAACAATCCATTCATGTTGCGCCTCGACAACAAGCTCGACTATTTCTACAAGTTTGTGTTCCCGACTTTGAAATATCCAGCGAAAGGTGGAATTGACGAGGCAGCCGCAACAGCAGCAGTGGAGCCCGCTTCAGCACGTCGAGAAGGCATCAAGTTAGTGTTTTCATCGTCGAAAAAATCGTATTGGACGCAATTCGTGGATATGGGGAAGCAGTTCGAGCCTGAAGACTTTCGCGCGCCGATGCAGTTCACTACGGACCGACCACCAGCAGCAGACAAGGCGAAAGCGAGTCTCGGTGGTGATGGCGACGACTTTGTGCTGAAGTTGGTGCTGATTCGGTTAGTTGGTGGACTTTCCGCGATCGAGCCGGGCTTTCTGGTGCAGAGTGGGAACGCAGTTGTGGAGAACAGTCAACAGTATTTCTCGGAGCAAGAGCGAAAAGAAAAGCTGCTTGATTTCTATTTATTAGGTGAGCTCGCCGCTCATCTCGTGCTCTACAACGTCTCTCTAAGCGGCATTCTGGACTTTTCGTCCTCGTTCCTTCGTTGTGTGTTCGGTCTGGGGACACGAGCAAACGAGTCGAGCGACGCGCGGTGGATGCTGTACGGTCGGAGCTTCGCGGGCGGCTTCGAGCACGTGATCCCGTCGGTCTTGGAGATTCTTCATCCCGACGAGTTTCGCGTTCTCATCAACGGTCGAAAAGGGATGCTGGACGCCAGAACCGTGGACTGGGAGAGCACGATGGACTGGTCTTCTTTTCCCGAAAGCGTTGAGACGAGAGCTTGGTTGTCTCGGCTCATTTCGGAACTGGTCATCGAAGAGCAGCAGCTGGTGCTCTTGATGCCAGCAGAGGCGTTTTCAACTGCTAATCAACATTTCTTCCTTCAGAACGACGACGGGACAGTGGTAGCTGAGCGTCTGATCAAGGTTCTGATGTATGCTCCGGCTGAGGAGAATGGCGACGATGCTGCGCTGCTCGACGACGACGAGAACGCTTCCAAGTGTGATGCGCTGATGCCGCATGTGGACCACAAAGCCCACGCGATCAGCCTGCCGCGGTATTCAGACTACGCAGCATTCAAATGCGCGATGCTGAGACTGATCCGCCACACGGACAGCGCATTCCGTCAAAGATAAGAGCCCGAGTTTGTTTAGAGGCTTCTAGGAGAGCAAAAAGAGATATTCTTGCAAAATTGGTACCACTTGAATCTCAATGAGCTCTGCGAACACTTCGTCAATGTCTTCCATCGATGTAGCAGCCTCTAGCTCCTCGGCTCGAAAATGGAACAACGCTGCTGCACAAATTGCGATCAGCTCGAGCGAATCGTAGCCAACCACTCGATCCCAGAGCAAGAGCACCTGGTTGATCTCCAGCACTGCGGAGAACGCCCCCTGGATCCACGGGAACGCGATGTCCAGCGGCCGGATGCCGATGTTGATGAGGTGGAAGACCGTCGAGGCGCTGGAGCGCACGATGAGCTCTTCAAAGAGCTTGCAAAGACCGAGGATCGTGGACTTGTCCGTGCGGATCGCATTGAGCTTGCTCCAGTAGCGGACGTACATCTCTCGGAAAACGTAGTAGATCTCGACTGGTTCGTTGAAGAGGTAGGTGAGCGGCGCTGCGTACATGACGAGACCACTGAACGGCAGCACGCCATTCGGAGGAACGATGGAGCTTGATTCTGGACTTTGACTGCTTCCCTCAACCGACGGCGGCATCGGCACGGCGCCGTTCACCTGAAGCGCGTGCTGCTGCACGTAGCTGTCTCGCGTGAACGCCATGATGACGCTCTCGAGGTGGTCCTCGAAGACAAAGTAGTCGGAGCTGTCGAAAGCCTGCTGGAGGTCGAGCAGGTACATGTCGTCGGTCAGGTACTTCCACTGCGCGACTTGGCTCTGCAGATCTGCAAAGTACTGTCTGGTCTCAGCATTGATGTACAACCCCAGAGCTTGCCACCAGACCTAGTCAAGTCAAGATCGAAAGTAATCGTCAATCTACAAACCCGCCACTACCGGTGCCAGTACAGCCTTGAAGAGACGTACCCGCGGGCGAAGGTTGGTCGGACAGCCCGTTTTGGCGTACTGCCTCGCCATGGACACGCTCTGGTGGGTGAGCACGAGGTCGCCCACGCGGTTCTTCTCTGCCAGGAACGCTTGTCGCTCGGTCGAGAAGAGCTCGTCTAAGCCGATTTGGCCGTGAATGGGCGACAGCTCAGAAAAGAGACGCCGAAACTCCAAAAATGGCGGCGTGTACATCTGCAGCTGGATGGATCCTGAACGGAACAACAAGTGGGTGGGTGAGTAGAAAATATGTCGATAGTGAGTTCTACCTGATTAGAACACGGCGGCGGCGTCGTCTTACCCCATGCTTCTTGAGCCTGTGCAGTCGCGTCTGCTGTCCGGTTCGACGGTTTGATGGTTTGAAGAGCGTGGAGCAGATCGTTTCTGGACCACATAGGCGTTAATAAGAGGCTATGAGTGGTGCAAATACAGACAACAAGCTCACCCGTCGTAGAGAAAGCGAGACGTGCTGGGCTTCTGGGGTTTGCTGATTGGCTCCGAAGAGCTCTCTGCAGGTACATCGTCAGCGGATGTTGCCTGTGCGAGTGTTTGCATACTCATAGAAACCATACCGAGCGCGACTGGAGCAACCAGCGGTCTCCCAGTCTCGCCCGCGAGCCGCAGCATCTCCTCGCGGGTGATCGTCTCCCAGCTCTCTCTGGCGCTGAGCACGACGTCCAGACTGCAGCCGTGGCTGTTGTGCATCTCGGGGATGAGGAACGCCTCTTCTTGCTTGGATTGGTTGGTAGACGCTGCCATGACCGCCTGAGCCGCGGCACAGTGTAAGTCGATGATGGAGCGCTTGAGCGAGTTCACGAACCCCATTTTCTCCAGCACGCAGTAGAGCAGGGGGTTCTCAAGCGACGAGAGCGAGCGCACGCTCTGCAGGTGGTCCACCAAGTACTCGGGCTTGGCGAGCTCGGTCTTGACAGCGCGCTTCCACTCCTTGACGTGGTCCAGCTCGACCAGCTGTTCGGTCAGGAACGCCACCTTGTCTTCGAAGCTCACCCCCGCGCCGTAGCGCAGCAGCAGCGTCGCGTGCGCGTCCGCGGCCCTGGCTTTCCCCTCACATGCCGCTGCTGCTGCCGTCTCCATTTTCGTCCGATGGACCGAAAGGGCAACAATAGTATCCATTGTTGCGTCCGCTCGCGAAGAGTTTCGAGCGGAGGAGCAACAGCCGTGCACCAATCGTAACGATGGATGAGTGGACGAGCGGACTTTGGCTCCCTATCCTCACAAGGTTGCATAATAACACTGTCGTGGCCGACACCACCCTGTAAGTTGCTGTGTGGGATACCAGGAGCTCGCTTGACAGCATTACAAGCAGGCCATGCAGCCACAACTTCGCCCGCTCTCTGTTCTCCATCATCTCATCTCGCTTTTTTTTCAAGTGAACCCATGGGACATGCTCATCCCAGGCCATCCTTTTATGCCCCCGAGGCATTATTCATATAGAGACAGTACAATCATTGCTGGTCATTGGCGCCACCTGATTCCTGGAGCGCCATCAGCAGAGAAGAAGAACGAACGCGAGCGACCGCCTGCCATCTCGATCGTCTCCATCTCGCTTTCTCTACAACTTCGTACCCCCAAGCAGCAATAGAAGCGCGCATGGCCCCTCGCGCCTTCCTCGCAGCGGCGCTCGCCCTGCCGCTCGCGCAGGCCTTCTCCATCTTCGGCGGCGGACCCACGATTGACGGCGACCTGCTCTCCTGGGACGGTGATGGCGACTCGTTCAACCCCAAGAAGGCGTTCAAAGACGGCGACGAGTATACGCGGGTGTAAGTGCTAGGAAGGGCTCTCTAACACCGCGACGCTGTGGACCTTGCTTACTTATCGATTGCTTTCATCCTGTGGCGCGCAGGAACCTGGTGAACTGGAAGATGGACGCGTCCGCGAACCTCTCGCTGCCGGCGACGGTCAAGATGCTGTGCGTTGCTATGATTCGTGTGTTGATATGGGACATGGTCGTGTGCTGTTTGCTGTATATAGAACTGACCTTTGCGTGTGCGATTGTGTGAATACGATGGGTGCCCAGGTCGCTCGTCAACTGCAAACTCGCGTACGTCCCGGACGAAGTTCGCGCGCTGGCGAATTTGGAACAGCTGTACGTTTGCTGATCACTCCACCCTGTGGATATTAGTTTAGAAATGCGAGTGACTAACAAATCGCTTTGTGTGTGTGGCTTTACCACACATTCAGAAACCTTGCGCACAACCAAATCACATCCGCAGACGGCGCGTTCACCTCGTCTGCGACCATCCAAGTGCTGTACGTGTCCTTCGCGTCTTGTTGTATTGAATAAGCGCCGCACGCTCACGTGTAGTGTGTGCCAATGCCTTTTCTCTGCAGAAACTTCACGAGCAACCTCGTCGCCAACTACTCGCTTGCTATGCCAGCGCTGTCCACTCTGTACGTCCGTCAGCCCAACCATTCGCTCTCTATTACCAAACTGATGACACTCACCAACACGTCTCCTTCTCTATTGCCATTCGCGTGCAGCGACCTGTCGTCCAACAAGCTCATGACGTTCCCAAGCCCGATCTTCAAGTCGCCGTTGACCACGTTCCGCATCAGCGGCAACGGCTTCCAGCTCGCGTCGGTTTCCTCCGAGCAGTTTGACTTCTTCGCGGGCCTCGGGGATTTCCAGGCCGACTTTGCTGCGATCACGTCCTGCAAAACCGGCGAGCTCGTAAACCTGAAGGGCAACAAGATCTGCCGCGTCGAGGACAAAGTGCCCGTGAACCCGACGCTCGCGCCGAGAAAGAACGGAACAGCGAAGTCGGACTCGTCCGGGTCAGCGGCAGGTGCAGTGATCGGCGGGGCGACAGTGGGGATCACGCCGGCGGCGACGGTCGGAGTTGTGGTGAACCCGACAACCGCAGGTGGACACAGCGACAGCACGTATATTCTCTCGGGCATGATCGCGCTGCTGGTGGCGGTGGTCGTGGGCGTGGGCGTCTTTGCGGTCGTCACGCGCCGACAGACGCTTCGTCTGCGCGGCAAGCTCCACGAGGACACGCCGCTCTTCTTCGACAGCGAGAAGCGTAACACGTACCAGAAAGAGCTGGACGCCGGCGACAAGCTCTTCCCGTCGAACGACCAGGTGCTGGTCACGTGGCGCGTGGACTACGACAGCGTGAAGCTTGTCAAGAAGATCGCGAAGGGAGCGTTCGGGGAAGTGTGGGTCGGCCGGTACCGCGGCTCGAAGGTCGCGGTGAAGAAGTTGCTGGAGACCCAGGGCTCGTTTGAGGCGAGTGAGGACTTTGTGCGCGAGATCAAGCTCATGGCGTGGCTGCAGCACCCGAAGATCGTCGAGTTCGTGGGCGTGGCCTGGACGAAGCTCGTGGACATGCTCGCCGTGATCGAGTTCATGGACAGCGGCGACCTGCGCTCGCTGCTGGACGCGGACCGCACGATGAAGTGGGAGGACCGCAAGCTCAAGTACGCGCTGGACACGATCGACGCCATCGTGTACCTGCACTCGCTCTCGCCCGTGATCATCCACCGCGACCTCAAGTCGCGCAACATCCTCGTGGACTCGAAGAAAGGCGCGAAGTTGGGCGACTTTGGCATCTCGGCGGCCAAGCGCGACCGCGAGATGACCACGGGCGTGGGCACGACCCGCTGGCTGGCGCCGGAGCTGGCGCGGGGCGAGATCCTATACACTGAGGCCGTGGACATTTACTCGTTCGGCGTCATTCTGGCGGAGCTGGACACGAACGAGCTGCCGTTCTTTGACGCCCGAGTCAAGGGCACGGGCGAGAAACTCAGCGACTTTGCCATCCTCCAGGGTGTGTCCAAGGGCGAGCTGAGCGTGAGCTTCTCGCCCAGCTGCCCGCTGAAGCTGCTGGAGCTCGCGCGGCGCTGCGTGAGCCTCGACCCGAAGGCGCGTCCTTCCGCCGCCGAGGTCGCGTACCAATTGCGCCAGCGCGACCTGCTGCTCGCGTAGGTAGGCCCAGCCAGTAGGTAGTAGGGAAGGACGGACGGAGCGAGGACAGCGAAGCTGCTTGCTGCAAAATGCGCTTTTTTATTGTTGACTGGCACAGCAGGAAGCAAGGCAACCACTTGGCCGTAGCTTCCACCCATTTTTGAGATTTCAGTACGATTTGCACCATACAAACACTCACAGGTTGTCTTTTATGGTGTAGCTGTATGCGCAAGTGAATGCGTCGATATAACTGAGCATTCCGCACCCAAACGCGACGGCGCGCTTCTGCTCAAACTCACGTGTTGCGCGCCATTCGTCCACCTATGGCTATCACGCCTTTGTCGACCTGACGTCACCATCAGTGGCCCTTCTTCAAGCGGGAATACCGCGTTTTGATTGGCGGAGCGAGCGGATCCGCCCAGTTTTTCTGCGTCCACTCGAGTGAACGGCAATCATTCCTCATTCTGTCACAGACGTCGTCTGCGTTCGTTCATTCTCGCCGCCGCGGCACCAGAAGCCGCCGAGAGAGAGAGCGCATGGCGATCGCCCACCGCTCGCACCTCGGCGCGACGATGCTCGGCTCCAGCAGCGCCACGAAAGAGCCCGCGCGATCAGCGGCCTCTGCTGCTGCCGTCACTGCCACCAAAGACGCCGGCCCACCAGTGCACCCGCCCGGGAAGATCCGCTTCGGCTCCCCGTTCTTCGTGGCGTTCCTCGCGCTCTTCTCGGGACTCAACTACGTGCTACTCTGGGTCGTGCCCTACGGATGGATCTTCGAGGCCGCGGTAGGGCTGCGCTCGTGCTGCTTGCTTTCATGGACTAATGCTTGCGTGCATGTGCTGACTGAATGCATGTTGTGCTGATGCAGCTGGTCGTCTGGGCGGGCTTCATCGACAAAGTGGCATTCAATGGCAAAGGCAGACCGATTGTTACCTTCAGGCGCGCGTGGTAAGTACAATTTACACATCCGCACTAGCACGAATCTCTACACCACGAGCGCTCACGCATGGTGTGCATTTGGTTTACGCGCAGGTGGTGGGACGCGATGCGGTCGTATTTCCCGTTGTCGCTGCGTCAAGAGCAAGAGTTCGATTCGTCCAAGCGGTACCTCTTCGTGATCCACCCGCACGGCATCATCGGCTTCAGCACGTGGCTGTCGTTCGTGAGTTTCGTTACTGCTGATGCAACGAGCGTCTTGCTCTCCTCTCTAACCGCATTCGTGTCCATCCCTCCAGGCTGCCGACTGCGTTGGTATCTCTCGCAAGAACCACGACCTTGACATCGCAATGGCGACTGTGAGTGTACAATCTGATGCAATTTCCATATTCACTTAGACGGCGAGCTGTTCTCTCATGACACAAACGAAATGGATGATGTGTAGATCAATGTGAATTTCTACATGCCGTTCTGGCGAGACGTGCTGCTCGCGATGGGCTTTGTAGACGCGAGCTTCAAGTCACTCAGCGCGGCGCTGCAGCGCAACCGGAGCGTGGCTATCGTCCTGGGCGGCGCAGCAGAGGTGTGTGCGTGTGGCGATGGCTTAGTGTGGCAGTATCAACAGGCGGTCTGACTGCTGACGTATTTGTTGTTTACTGACAGGCACTGGACTCGCACCCGGGCACGTACGACATCATCCTCAACAAGCGCAAGGGCATCATCCGCTTGGCGCTCTCGACGGGGACGCCCGTCGTCCCCGTCTTCGTCTTTGGCGAGACCGATCTCTTCTACCAGGTGCACTTTTTTCTACGAGGGCTTACTGCTCCGCTCGGAGCTATTTGTCTTGTACTTTTATCAGACAATTCACACACGCTCTCTCTTTCTCTTACACACAGCTCCCGAACCCGAGAGGCTCGCGGCTGCGCGCGATCCAGGAAACGTTCCTCTCGCTCTTCAAGTTCTCACCGCCGCTGATCATGGGACGTGGCATTCTGGGCTGTCCGATCGGGCTCTTGCCCTACGCAGTGCCGCTGCACGTGGTTACTGGGATCCCGATCGAGGTGCCGCACATCCCATCGCCCTCGCACCAAGACGTCGCCAAGTACCAGGGCGTGTACCGCCAGGCGCTGGAGAAACTGTACGCGGACCACGAGAAGCGCTATTACGAGGAGATCCTGCCTGAGGCGCTGCGTCCTGCGAAACGGCCCGTGCTGCGCATCGTGGCGTGAAAGAGATACCTACCGCCAGCAAGTCGAGTGGTGCGTGGGTTGTCGCGTTCTCGCTTTTCCATGTCAGCGTTCCAGGAAGTTTGTGTGTCTAAATACAGCCGAAGCAGCCATGTGGGGACTATTTTCCGCTCAAAAGCCCACGGGCTCGTGCGTGTCAATCTAATTTCGCATCTCAAAGCGGCCACAGACCACCTCGAGAGCGTTCCAGCGTCGTTCCTGCGATGCGTCATTGGCGATCAGCGTGCACTCAGGGTCCCGTGCGATTAGGATACGCGCTTGATGTCCCAGTTCATGGGATGTGATGGGGGAGTCCTCGGGGAAACTGGACACCTCTGTACTACACACGAGTGATCAGGAGCTCGTTGGCCACTCGCAGCGTCTGGGATTCCCAGAGCTCATTCCACAACTTTCGCAGTTACTCCTACCCAACAGCAGCTTCCAACGAACACTACAGGAACAATGGTCAAGCTCCTGCGCTCACTCATCGCTGCTTCAGCTCTGTTGCTGGCCGCGTCTGCGAGCTTGTCTTTCGCCGAATCCGAAGGATCTGCTGCTGGGACTGGGCTGTCCTTCAAGGGAACGCCTCCGCTCGTGATCAACGGCTACCGGTTCTTTGACTCCAGCACGAAAGAGTACTTTGGCATCCGCGGCGTCAACTACTACCCTCGCCCCAACACAGGCGCGCGCGACGCGAACAACTTGGACCTCTTCACGGACAAGTTCGCGCGCCTTCGCGACCGAGACTTCCCGCAGTTCGTGGCGCTGGGGGCGAACGCGATCCGCCTCTACGCCGTCGATCCGGACCTTGACCACACGGCCTTCATGTGCGAGCTCCAGGCCGAGGGCATCTACGTCGTGGTGGACTTGGGCTCGAGCTGCCAGGGCTGCGAGATCACGCCCGACCGGGCGCCGACATGCTACCCGGCGGCGTACAAGACTCGCGGCGAGAAGATCATTAAGCAATTCGCAAAGTTCGACAACGTAATTGGCTTCAGCGGGGGCAACGAAGTGAACCATCGGTCCGCCGGCAAAGGACTGGAGGCCAACGCGCCGTGTCAAAAGATGTTTGTGCGCGACATGCGCAACTACATCGCCAAGTGCACCGCCGACAAGAGCTCAGGCATGCGCCAAATTCCCGTGGGACTCGTCACCGCCGACTCGGATCGCGACCTCAACGCGCTCTACTACAACTGCGAGTCGAGCGACTTGGGCTACGAGCGTGCCGAGTGGTACGGCATCAACACGTACATCCAATGCGACGACATCGACGACCCGAAGAAAGCCACGGGCTTCAACATGCTGCGCGACAGCTTCAAGGGCTACAAGTATTCGATCCCGGTCATCCTGACGGAGTTTGGCTGCACGACCGACCGCTTCCCGACAGTCAAAGGGTACAAGGGCCAGCGCACGTTCCACGACGCGCAGTGGATGAACTCAGCAGACTACAGTGAGTACTTTGCCGGGGGCTTTGCGTTCGAGTACTCGACCGAGAACGCCAACTCCAAGTCCTCGTCTGTGTTCCCGTTCACGGAGTTCGGACCGCAGAACTACGGACTCGGGTACCTGTATCCCGAGGACTGCGATGATGTGAGCAAACCCTGCAGCTACACGCAAATGCCCAACTTCCAGTCGCTCGCCAAGGCATACAAGGCCGCCGACACTTCTGCCGAGCCGACTTTCGACAAGTTCAAGCCCGCAGCGGATCGAACGGGCCCGACCAAGTGCCCGGCCGACTACCTCCCGATCAGTGGCTTGAAGTGGGAGGGCGGTGTCAATCCGACCACGGAGTGCCCGCTTGCGGCGCAGGTCAAGTTCCAATGCCCAAAGAATCCGCGGAAGCCACTGCTCGAGGGGGTGGCGCTTGATGACGCTGGTTTCGACAAACCACGTAACTTGACCTCGCTGAACACGACGAAGAGGGTCAATGGCAACAGCAACAAGAACAAGACCCAAGCGCCGATCCCAGTGCCGACTACGAAGACCCCTTCTTCTCCAGGCAATGACAGGGAGAACCTGGACAGTGGGTCGTCGGAGTCTGGCAGCATGACGAAAAGCAACAGTACCAACGGCAACTCCACTGGCTCGAACACCAAGACGAGTGGTGGCAACTCTCTCACGTCCAGTGGGCTTGTGACTGTAGCGCTCGCAGTGGTGCTCGCACTGCTCCAGGATCTCTAGACGCTCACGCGAATGTCTTGCGTTTCCGTCCTTCATTCCTATCGCCCCACCCACCCGCCGCCTCTCAAGCGTAGTATCATGCCCAAGCCGCTGTGTTCGCCTCTCCTGCTCATCTTGACTTTTTCAATACATAGTAACGCGCCTTTCATTTTGCTCTTCCATGTGTGCCTTGCAATTGGGAGTGATGGTAAATGTAGCTATCTGGCACTTTGCAGCCTTCTCACATGGCTACATTCACAATTGAAAGGATTTGTGTTTCGTATCCTTCGTCAACAAAATACGCTTATGTACTTCGAGCATCAGTGATTTGTCTCGGGACATTTCACAAACGAACGCTGACGCACCGCCCACTCAGTCAAGTACTCACACTCGGTCATGCTCCGCAAATCACTCGCTTCTCAATCTCACGACAGCGAGCGTCTTACGGCGCGCAGAAGTCTTGCTGTCCCAAGTTGAACACGCCAGGAGTCAGCAAGTACCCGATGGATCCGCCGAGCACGATCGCCAGCGGCGTCGGGAGCTTGAACATGGCGACCATGAAGCCCGTGGCGAGCCCCACGACCGCACTACCGTTCGAGTGCACCGCCTTCTCGCCCAAGAGGAAGATCGACGCGACCACGAGGCCCGTGGCGGCGGCATTCACGCCCGCGAGGAAGATCTTGAGCTGCTGGTTGTCGCGCACGCGCTCCCAGAGCGGTAGGAGCCCAAAGAAGAGCGAGATGCCAGGACCAAACAGTCCGAGCGCGGCGAGCAGCGCTCCCACTGGACCGTACAGGAGCGCGCCGAGGTACGCCGAGATATTGAAGAGCGGGCCGGGGAGCGACTGGACGAGCGCGAACCCCGCGAGAAACTGCTCCTTGGTCACCCATCCGCGGTAGACGATGTCGTTCAGCAGCATCGGGAGCATCACCTGGCCGCCGCCGAAGATGATCGAACCGATCCAGTAGAACGTGTAAAACATGGACACGAGTGTGTGCTCTCCGGCATCCTGTGGGTGGTACACGGCGAGCAGCACGAGGACGACGAGCCACGTGATGACGATGACCACGCCCGCGAGCGGCGAGATGCCGATCTGTCTGCAAATGCATGCAGACACAAGTACGCTCAGTCTTAGTCAATCAGCCGCCACCAATCCAGTTTAAAAAGTAAGGGATACACAAATCGTACCGTTCCAGGTGGTGGCTTGTGCTCTTCTCGACCGAGATCTTGGTGTGCGTGTAGCCCATGGCGTTGAGCAGCAGGATCGCGAGTCCACCCGTGAGCAGCACGATCGGGAAGATCGCGGACGAGACGCCCTGCATCGCGAGGATGACGCACGACGACAGCGCGGCCACGAAGCTCTTGGCGGAGTCCTCGCCGACGGCTTTCTCCCAGAGGCGCACGGCGGCGATCACGACGAGCGACACGGCGGCCGGCGCGAAGCCCGCCATCCAGTCCGGCAGCCCGTCGTGCAGGTAGCTCTTGGCGCCAATGCCCGCGAGCGTCATGATCGCGAAGCCCGGCAGCATCCAGAAGAAGAGCGCGAGAAGTCCACCCAGCGGTCCGGCGCGCAGCAGCCCCATGGACGTGACCACCTGCGTGGACGACGGACCGGGAAGCGCCGACGCGATAGAGAGCATCTCGAGGAAGCGTTCATCCGAGACCCACTTCTTCTTGACTGTACGTACATATGGGTAGATAGATACACAAGCGTTAGTGAAACCAGAGAGAGCATGATACGCGTGCACACGTAGCAGAGCACAAAGAGCGCAGCCAACGCACACACAAAGTTGTCGTGCGCGAGCGCCAGATGCGCCGGTGGGCCACCGAACGAGAAGAGCGAGATGGGGATGATCGCGGCCGGCACGGACAGCAGGCGGCGCAGGTACGACTCCTGGTCGCGCTGCGCCTCCGGCACGCCCCCCAGCAGCGCGTCGTGCTCCGTGGCGGAGCGATGGGCTTCTTGCGGCGGCGGCATGTTGCGGCCCATGGGGAAGATTGGGAAATGAACATCGGAATAGTGTTTGCGGTGGTGCCGCAAACACGTTTTGTACGATGTACGTACAGAGATTTCGTTAACAGAACACCGACGAGACAGCGAATCTTGAGATTCTTGTAAAAAAGCAGCTTTTTATGCTTGCTCTCTCTTCAAACGCCAAGCAATATTCTCCACAAGCAGTCTCGAGCTTCGAAGACTTCATAAAGCAAGTTAGCCACCGGAGGTATGAACATGCCGGTGGTAAATTGGACGAAGCGGACGCAAAGCGCAAAGCACAAAGCACAAGTGCTGAAGAACGCTGCGACACTTCCGTACGAACGTATCACCGGTATTAACAACTCTATATGAGACTCTATTCTATGAAATCATCCTTACTAACCAAAGTCGAATCGGCGTTTGAGGGGTCCAATCGATAGAGCACTATCTTGGCTTGCTATAGAGACTTTCAGGTGCCCAAAAAGTGAAAAATTGATGGAGTGACGAGGTTTGCTGTGTGCCATCCAAAACTTTTTTTGGAAAACCAATTTTTTATTGGTGTATTTGGCTCAAAATTGACCAAGGAATCCGAATCTGCCCTCAAAAGGGTCAAATTCGCACTCTTTGTGGCTCTTTTTGTAATTTTCGACAACTCATTTTGTTGACCAATTTTATTTTAGACACCCAACATGTCGAAAATGGTGCCGTTAACCATGACTTTGTATAATGTCGTAAATGTCGATAAACATGATTATGAATGTTGTCGAGCTTGAACCTAACAATAACAACAAAGAATTCTGCCTACACAAATGTGCTTTTGCCGCTATCAGAGCTGCTTGTGGATGCTCGCCTTCGCTTTGAGGCTGCCGTTACGCCAAAGTTCCAAATAGCTTCATCATCGTAGCTGTCATCACTCTCACTGGACTTCGGTTTTGCTGGCTTCTTCTTTGGGGCTCGAGGTTTCTTCTGCTGCTTTGGCGGTGTACGATCATCTCTTGTAGCGACAGCAGAAGGCTTCGGGGTCTTCTTTTGCTTTGCCTTGGCGCTCTTCGTCGCAGGAGGATCGTCCTGATCTTGCTTGCCTTCATTCTCCGATCTTCCTGTTCGAGACGTGTTGCGGCGATCTTTGCCTTCGGGCTGAGCTCCATCCGTCGGCATCTGTTTCTTTTGATTGGGTTCGAGGCGCTGGACTTTTGTCTTGCGTGCACTTATCTCTTTGGCTTCTGTTGGCAATCGGTAAAGACCGTCATCCGCAAACTCTGATGGTACAAATGGAAAGATGTTCTGACGGATGTGAACAAGCTTTTCAGCGTTCAAGCATGGAGACGGCAAGTCTTCGACGCTGTCCAGGAGCTGAAGAGCTCTCCCTACGCTGACCACGACACCATCGCATGCTCTTTTCAAGGCGAACGTCACAGGCTGTGCCTATGGAGTCGTTCGGCACTCACTCACACCGGGTTCAGCACTTTTCACGCGAAAAAGCTGGAACTTTTGGAGACCCTGAATGTTCCGGTAGAGCTCACTCATCACACGTTTGTAATTTGAAAATGGAGGACCCATCGATTCTGTGTCAGCGCACTGCGAAGACACCGCAGCATCCTTGATCGTGTTCACGATGTGCCAGAACACCCAGAAATCTTGGCGCTCGATCTTCTTTCGAATGTGCCCAAAGCCGTAGTCACACGCATTCTTCGTACGACCCTTCACGAAGAGCTTGAAGTTGACCTCTTTGAAGAAACCGAGGTGGGGCCAAGAGCACGAACAACTTGACAGCAAAATTGTTCTTGTTTTGCCCATCGCAGTTGTCGGCGTACACGGCCAGCGTTTTCCTCGGGACTTATCTCGGCTCCAGGTGCATGACTAGCATTGATATCACCTCGTTACTTCCCTTTCCCCCTTTGCATTCGGTGTACGCGTAATTGATTTGGTTCTTGGAAGCAGCGTCGCGGATCCCGAACAGCGAAGCGGAGACCAGGGAAGAAAAATACCAAGAAGATGGTGTATCCCCGGCAGAAGGCAGCGTAAGATTTTGGGAGTAGTCCATCGTGAGCACGATATGCTGATCATCAGCCGCATTGGTATCTTTCACATACTCCTCCCTGCACACAAAACGTGACGAGCGATGTGAGAATCCTGTGAAATCATCCTAAAGTGACATGTCAATAAGCATGAATTAGTTTTTCTTACCACATCTTCGTTGCGCTGGTGGCGTGGGCTCCCATATCCTCAGTCATCGTTGTCGCTGGAGTCGCAGCCATCAGATTCGTGCAAACCACGTATTTATCACACACATTCGAGCGCGGCGACTTGACCACGATCCTCGGGCAGTGACGCTGAAGCAGCTTGTGGGGCGTGTTCAGCGTTGCCGCTGACCATCCAGGGGCTTGTCTTCAGCAGCTTCCATTTCCTGGAACAGCGTCTTCCAAGTCTACGACGATGCCAGGAGCATGTATTTTTCTTTCGACAGGTATCGAGTGACGACGCCGTTCACTGTTTTCTGGCGGCGAATGCGGAGCGGGACTTGCTGTGCTTCAATCGCCGCCAGCTCAGTAAACCAGTTTACCAGCCAAACCAAATCAAGCATACTGGCATCTTGGTTGTTTTTGCCGCTGTGAGCGGCTGGGTTGGTATCACCACTCTGGACTCGATTGCGGTAGACTGTGAGGGTCGGCGTGGAGATTTGATACACTGCGCAGAATGCCGAGGCACACACCTGCCCAAGAAAGGGCAAGTAGTACGCAAAACGCTTGGTTGTGCACGCTGCCATCAGGACTGCAAGCGCTATCATCAAGCTGGATTGCTTCTCCTCGCGTGTCATCTTCTGAAGGCTGACGACCACTATGTCCGCGGTGTCTTCCATGCCTTGGATGCGCGTCTTCTCACAACAATCGATGCTGCAGATGTCCGCGACTGTAGTTGTCAAGTCGTCGCTGTTGCGGCGGGGCGCGTGGTTGGCGGAAGTTCTGGCAGGCGCGATCGCGTTGTCGCTCTCAGCGTCGTCGCTAGAGTCACTTCCTTCGCCATCCGGCACACCGGGCTCGTGCATCACCTCCTCTGATGAGTCGCTCGTCTCCTGTGCGGGCGGGGGGGGGGGGGG